>BRYE01000017.1:8015227-8017727 GCA_030159115.1 Actinidia arguta var. hypoleuca | reverse complement strand
TAGCCACCATGAAAGCTGCAAAACTTGAGAGAGAGAGAGGGCACAAACCCTAATGATATGCATGTCAAGCTCGTGCAATGTAGAATCAAAAGTCTTCTCATGTCTCACCAAAATAATGATCCACTAGTTGGAGACCAGGTCACAGGTAGGCCAATTTTAAAATTACGGTTTGTTTTTCAAACTGGCAGCCAGTACATTAAACTCTCCAACAGTACACTAGTCTACAGCTTAGAAGATGAGATCATTAAAAACTTTCACTCTTTAAATACTCACGACCAAGTCCTCATTTCGCCAAAACTCATCTTTAACAATCTCACTATACTCTTGCAAAAGATGACTTCCAAGTTTCTCTTGCAAAATAATCGAAGGTTGTTCTAAAGTACTAATTAAGAAAAAAATTCTAAGTGATGTAGGGATGAGCAAATTTGAGTAACACATGCTGGATATCAAATGATGTGTCACTTATGTATTGGCAATAGCGTGTGAGCTGACCTATGTATTTACTAATGCATCAAATGATATCGAAATTGTGATCACCAATCAATTCCAAGTGATCCTACCCTAATTTAAACTCAAACCTATACCTCACTCTAAGAAAATGATCCATGCAAATGAAGTATCTATCATTTTAACAAATAGAAAATGCTACTATGTAGAAACTGTAAACAAAAAATTCCACGGCATGTGAAAATAACATTTTAATAAATAAATTTTATTTTAATAGAGTGTGATTATATTCACTCACTTGATAAGGTGTGTAAACATTATCTACTTTGTGATTGACTAAAACATGATGTGAGCTCCCTTTAAAGAATCCTCCTCCCCCCCAGATAATCACAAAGTTCTAACATGCACATTTTCTAAACTGATTATAAAGTGGTTATAGAGTATTGGGGAACTATTGTATGTTTTTGTACTGAGTTTTTTCTTGGGGTGTTGGTGTTGTTCGCTGTTGTTTTTTGTTAGCATCTTACCAACTTTCAAGATTTAGGTTACCATATGATTGGTTAGATTACATATGTCAACCTAGTCAGGATGTGCAAATTTTGACAATGATGCTATTTTTAAACTCTATTCATATATATTAGCTTGTAATGTTTTATATTGAAAAAAAAAAGAGTGGGAAACTATTCATGAGGACACAAACCCTAAAGATATGCATGCAAGTCAAGCTCGTGCAATCAAGACTCAAAAGTCTTCTCATATCACTTAAAATGATAATATGATATATCCCCACTTGGACTTGGAGATCAGGTCAGTGGTGGGGCGGTGTTGGGGGGTTCTTTTTCAACCTAAACAGTTGGCGGCTAGTACATTTAACTCTACATCTTAGAAGATGAGCACATTAAAAACACTCTCACTATAAATACTCACTTCCAAGTCCCCACTTCTCACCAAAACTCATCTTTTACAATCTCCTACACTTGCAAAAGATGACTTCCAAGTTTCTCCTTCTTGTGCTTCTTGGTGCCCTTGTTTGCACCACGAGCTCTAGGAAGCTTGTGAGCACCACAAAAGGCTCATTTGAGGAAGAAAAGTTCTTTCACCGTAGTGGTGGTGGGCTAGGCGGTGGGGGTGGTTTTGGAGGCGGTGGAGGGGGAGGGCTAGGGGGAGGAGGAGGTGCTGGTGGCGGAGCTGGCTTTGGAGGGGGAGTGGGTGGAGGCGGCGGACTTGGTGGGGGTGGTGGAGGTGGGTTTGGAGGAGGTGGTGGTGGAGGACTGGGAGGTGGGTCTGGGTTTGGAGGGGGAGTTGGTGGTGGGTATGGGGGTGGGGTCGGTGGTGGAGCTGGAGGTGGTGGAGGGTTTGGAGGAGGTGGTGGTGGTGGTGGTCTTGGTGGTGGAGCTGGAGGTGGATATGGTGGAGGAGCTGGTGGTGGCATTCGTGGTGGGTTTCCTTAAAGAGGAAAGAATCATCTGTGTTTCAAACTTGCTATTTGTATTACTTTTGTATTAAGATGTGTCAGTGGTGTGTGTAATTGTATGTATTTCCCTTTGAAATCCAAATGTTATGGAAAAAATAAGCTCATTTCAAGAAAAATTAGTTAGAATTGTATCCCACTTTGGATAAGGAGTGAGTTATAATTTAAAATAGATTTTTTACCTTTTCACCTAATAAATATAAGGTCTTAATTGGTTGACACATACGGGGCTCATTCCAAAATAATAATAAAAAAAGACTATGATGTGATAACACGTTACACATAACAAGCTTAAAAAGAGGCTGCACGTGACAAACTCTGAAAGAGGCTTATGTGAGGAGCAAGCGCCGGAGAATTTTGTTGGGTTATGTGAACTAATTTGCTCCAAATTGAAGAGCTTGAAAATAAATGAGAGACAAAACAACACCACAAGAAATATTAAGAATTACATCGTTCGGCAAGACTGACGGGTGGGTTTTAATCAATCCACTATACTCAAATTGAGAGTAAAAATGCATTGGAGACAATAAGGAGTTATCTATTTTTCCTTAACACAACTAGAGGTGTCAAATGTGCCCATCG
>BRYE01000017.1:8005227-8010227 GCA_030159115.1 Actinidia arguta var. hypoleuca | reverse complement strand
GGTGGAATATCATATAAAATGACCCCATTATACTTACAAAAATAACAAAAAAATGAGAGGTTTTAAAACCTCAAGATGAATGGACAACCTTGGATACAATGATGTACAAAGTAATGCAAAAGCCATTCACACCCTATATTGTGCCCTTAGATATAAATGAATTTAACTGAATTTTTGTATGTGAAATAGCTAAGGAAATTTGGGATAAATTAGAAGTTACACATGAGAGAACAGGCCAAGCAAAATAATAGAAAATAATCATGTTAGTTCATAAATATAAATTATTTAGAATGGAAGCAAATGAAATAATTTCTGAAATGTTCACTAGATTCATAGACATAATTAATGGCTTAAAATCTCTTGAAAGAGTATATATTAACGTGAAAATGGTGAGAAGAATTTTCAAGTGTCTACCAAGAAGTTGGAGACCAAAAGTGACCGTCATTGAAGAAGTAAAAGACTTTACAAAAATGGGACTTGACGAACTACTTGGATCCCTCATGACACAAGAGATTATATTGAAGAGCAATTAGAAAAATGATAAAAACAAGAAGATATTGATGCAACGACGACTCTTTGCAAGTTTGGACTTATAGATTTAATCTTTGAGGTTGTTGGTAAGGTATTGATGCCATAAAAACTTATCTACACTTGTATTCAATACTTCAATCTCTTGATCATTTATTGTGAGTTTGATTGTCAAGATTAAAGAGAGCAAGATCAATCTAGATAGAAAATTTAATTATCTTTCATCAGAGTTGGTGAGTTTTAGATACTTCAACAATTACTCATTTTTAAAAGGATTACTATAGGTGATTGTAAAATTCCCAAGAGAAGGATTCTATTGAATACTAGAAGTGTTCTAGTGATTATAAATGTTGTCAAGCACCTGCCAGCTTCAAGATAGTGAATTTTCAATAAGAAGCTTGGAGAGTGGACGTATGCCAAGATTTGCTGAACCACTATAAATCGTTTAAATTTTTTTATCTCATCTCTTTTAAATTGCTTATATATTTATTTAGACTAAGAGTGCATTATTAATATATCTGTAACATAAATTTTAATTGGTCATTAATTCTAGTAAACCTATTTCACTTCCTTATAGTTTGCATTGTAGCTAACAATTGGTATCAAAACAGAGCTCTATATTTTCTTTCGGATTTAACAATTTAGGAGTCAAAAATCCATGGCTAACATCATAGAAACACACATGGCTGAAGGCCAATCTATTAGTAGACATTATTCTTCGGTAGCAACTATAACTAGTGGAAGGCCGGAATGAGAATTTATATTCAAGCAAATGATTATGCATGGTGGAATATCATATAAAATGACCCCATTATACTTACAAAAATAACAAAAAAATGAGAGGTTTTAAAACCTCAAGATGAATGGACAACCTTGGATACAATGATGTACAAAGTAATGCAAAAGCCATTCACACCCTATATTGTGCCCTTAGATATAAATGAATTTAACTGAATTTTTGTATGTGAAATAGCTAAGGAAATTTGGGATAAATTAGAAGTTACACATGAGAGAACAGGCCAAGCAAAATAATAGAAAATAATCATGTTAGTTCATAAATATAAATTATTTAGAATGGAAGCAAATGAAATAATTTCTGAAATGTTCACTAGATTCATAGACATAATTAATGGCTTAAAATCTCTTGAAAGAGTATATATTAACGTGAAAATGGTGAGAAGAATTTTCAAGTGTCTACCAAGAAGTTGGAGACCAAAAGTGACCGTCATTGAAGAAGTAAAAGACTTTACAAAAATGGGACTTGACGAACTACTTGGATCCCTCATGACACAAGAGATTATATTGAAGAGCAATTAGAAAAATGATAAAAACAAGAAGATATTGATGCAACGACGACTCTTTGCAAGTTTGGACTTATAGATTTAATCTTTGAGGTTGTTGGTAAGGTATTGATGCCATAAAAACTTATCTACACTTGTATTCAATACTTCAATCTCTTGATCATTTATTGTGAGTTTGATTGTCAAGATTAAAGAGAGCAAGATCAATCTAGATAGAAAATTTAATTATCTTTCATCAGAGTTGGTGAGTTTTAGATACTTCAACAATTACTCATTTTTAAAAGGATTACTATAGGTGATTGTAAAATTCCCAAGAGAAGGATTCTATTGAATACTAGAAGTGTTCTAGTGATTATAAATGTTGTCAAGCACCTGCCAGCTTCAAGATAGTGAATTTTCAATAAGAAGCTTGGAGAGTGGACGTATGCCAAGATTTGCTGAACCACTATAAATCGTTTAAATTTTTTTATCTCATCTCTTTTAAATTGCTTATATATTTATTTAGACTAAGAGTGCATTATTAATATATCTGTAACATAAATTTTAATTGGTCATTAATTCTAGTAAACCTATTTCACTTCCTTATAGTTTGCATTGTAGCTAACAATTGGTATCAAAACAGAGCTCTATATTTTCTTTCGGATTTAACAATTTAGGAGTCAAAAATCCATGGCTAACATCATAGAAACACACATGGCTGAAGGCCAATCTATTAGTAGACATTATTCTTCGGTAGCAACTATAACTAGTGGAAGGCCGGAATGAGAATTTATATTCAAGCAAATGATTATGCATGGTGGAATATCATATAAAATGACCCCATTATACTTACAAAAATAACAAAAAAATGAGAGGTTTTAAAACCTCAAGATGAATGGACAACCTTGGATACAATGATGTACAAAGTAATGCAAAAGCCATTCACACCCTATATTGTGCCCTTAGATATAAATGAATTTAACTGAATTTTTGTATGTGAAATAGCTAAGGAAATTTGGGATAAATTAGAAGTTACACATGAGAGAACAGGCCAAGCAAAATAATAGAAAATAATCATGTTAGTTCATAAATATAAATTATTTAGAATGGAAGCAAATGAAATAATTTCTGAAATGTTCACTAGATTCATAGACATAATTAATGGCTTAAAATCTCTTGAAAGAGTATATATTAACGTGAAAATGGTGAGAAGAATTTTCAAGTGTCTACCAAGAAGTTGGAGACCAAAAGTGACCGTCATTGAAGAAGTAAAAGACTTTACAAAAATGGGACTTGACGAACTACTTGGATCCCTCATGACACAAGAGATTATATTGAAGAGCAATTAGAAAAATGATAAAAACAAGAAGAAAATAGAAATTGCTTTCAAGAATTCATCATGACAAATAAATGAAGAAATTGAAGATGATGAAGATAGTGATGAGGAAATGACATTATTCTGTCACGACCTAACCCATTTATATACGTGGGTCTACCCTTATAACAGGTGTTGTTGTGACCGGTCAGTGAGTCCCACTCACTATGGCCTACTACTCAACTAATTTAGGAATTTTTCCTGTCATTCAAGACCTTTATACTCAAATACAATAATATGTACGAAAGCGTATTTAATATTATCCAGAGCTGACATGTCATACAAAAATATATAAATAACTTTACATTCTTCTTGAATATAAATATTTACAACTATGGTTTTGGCCTCAAGATCGGTACAACCGTCATCAAAACTATAATATTAAAAAGAACTAACATTCCTATGCTAAGCATGTAGCATAGGCCTTCCAAAATCAACGCTAGGGTTACCCACCCTCAATCGCGTTCCACGTCATTCTTATTACCTGAAATGTTACGTACAACTACGTCTGAAATACTAGGCTAGTGTGAGTTAAGTTATATAATACTAACAAGTGCCCATGAAATTATAAAACAAGAATTTATTTCAACATGAAATCATTTAACTTTGTCAATCCTCTTTCATTTCAATCATTGACTCATCTAGGCCCGTTTACCTTGATTTTGTATCAAATATTCAACATTGTATTGGATTGACCCTTGCGACACATACATCCGTTCAACAATCATAAAAAATTAGGGAACGACCCCAATATAATATGTGGCATGATATCACCCAAGATCATCTGGCTATGATCCTCTTTATTACTTCACCTCTCGCTATATTCTTTTTTCATAGTGGATGAGGCACCGTTCGAACCATGTATCATCTAAAACGTACTTTTCTAAAATAATAATTTTTCATATTTCATAGCACATTCAAAATATAGAATGCATTTAATCATAAAACGTCATCATGTTTAATCAATAAAAATATACATGCATTCACTATAAAACTTGTATTTTTAAGTAAGTAAAACATAACCAGACTCACCTTAGGTCTATATCCTGTTCTTTCCTTCCATGCTTGTTCGTAAGCTAAGGTAAGGGTTCCTCGGATTCCAATCCTATAATTAATAATTCCGAATTTAGTTTTTTTTCTTTCATTGTCCTTTCGTTTAACTTATTTGTTTAATTGAATTATCGTTTAAGGTGTCTAATCTAAGAGTAGTAAATGTGTGTAAGATATCAAAAGTGAATTGGGTACTAGACAATTCGATTGAGTTTCAAATTTATAAAAATATTAGATTTAAATCGGTTGAGAACATTCTGAACCGGTCGGGAAAAAGATGAACCAGTCCAAGACAAGTTAGAAGTTTTTTGGAAGAAGCTGGACCGATCGGGGAAGTGCTGGACTGGTCCAAGACAAGTCAAAAGATTTTTGAAAGAAGCTGGACCAGTTGGAGAAGTGCTGGACTGGTCCAGGACAAGTCATAAGATTTTCTGGAAAAACTGGACCGATCGGGAAAATGCTAGACCAATCCAGGACGAGATAGATATTCTGACTTGACTTCCAAGCCTAATTTGAACTACTAAAAATTTTAATTAAGAAAAATACATAAAATGAAAGTTATAGGTATTTGAAATAGATTTAATATTCAACTCAAATCAAGTCAAACGGATGTCATATAAGAGAGTAATACCTAAAATACTAACTGACTGTTTTGACGAAAATAAGACTTAACTTCTAAGCGAATTTTAATCCTACCACGACGCATTCGTGACTTATTTTTGACGTATTTTCAAACTATATTCCATTATGTAACATGTTACTCGTAG
>BRYE01000017.1:7992727-7997727 GCA_030159115.1 Actinidia arguta var. hypoleuca | reverse complement strand
TTTATGTAAATACCATTGTTCCGTAATAAGCACATTCAGCTTCCCCGTTGCCTTCCGACTCAAAGTGTCTGCTACAACGTTTGCCCTTCCCAGATGATATTGAATATTAATGTTGTAATCCTTCATCAGCTCTAACCATCCTCGTTGTCTAAGATTTAGCTTCTTCTGTGTATAAATGTACTTCAAGCTTTTATGATCAGTGTAGACCTCGCATTTTACTCCATACAGATAATGTCGCCAAATCTTTAAAGTAAAGATAACCGCCGCTAACTACAGGTTGTGAGTAGGATAGTTCTTCTCGTGTGGCTTCAATTGTCGTGACGGGTAAGCAATAACTTTCCTATGTTGCATCAAAACACGTCCAAGCCCTTGGTGTGATGCATCACTGTAAATGGAAAATCCTTATGTGCCCTCTAGTAGTGCAAGTATCAGCGCTATAGTAAGCCTCTTCTTCAACTCTTGAAAGCCTTGTTCCCGTTTTTCTGTCCAAATGAATGGTTCTCCCTTGCAATTCAACTCAGTCAATTATACCGCAATTTTTGACAAGTTCTAAACAAATCTTATATAATAATTAGCAAGTCTTAAAAAACTCTAAACTTAAAACACTGTCGTCGGTTGCGATCAATCTACGATTGTCTTAATTTTCTGTGGGTCTACCAAAATTCCATTTTTATTGATAATATGCCCCAAAAATATTGCATTGTCAAGCCATAATTCGCACTTCTTAAATTTGGCATACAACTCTTGGTCCTTTAGTGTCTACAACACAATCTTCAAGTGTTCTGTATGTTGTTCCTCATTCTTTGAATAGATAAGAATGTCATCAATGAATATGGTCACGAACTCATCCAAGTAACTTTTGAAAATACGATTCATCAAATTCATGAATGCTGACGGCGTGTTGGTCATTCCAAATGGCATCACTAAAAACTCGTAATGTCCATATCGGGTCCAGAAAGCTGTCTTCTCAATGTTTTCTGACTTCACCTTGAGTTGCTGATAGCCAGAATGCAAATCAATCTTTGAAAATACTCGAGTCCCCTGTAGTTGGTCGAATAGATCATCGATTCTAGGTAATGGATATTTATTCTTAATTGTAACTTTGTTCAACTCGTGATAGTTGATACACAATCCTATTATCCCATCTTTCTTCTTCACAAATAACATCGGTGCTCTCTATAGTGATTAACTCGGTTGTATGAAATTTTTATCTAATAATTCTTGTAGTTGTGTCTTCAACTCTTTCAGCTCCGCAGGAGCTATACAGTATGGTGCTTTACAAATTGGTTGAGTTTCGAGTGTAACCTATATGGAAAATTCGATCTCTCTATTTATAGGCATTCCTGGCAACTCCTTAGGAAATACCTTAGGAAAATCACGGACTACAAGAATGTCCATTGTAGATAAATCTTCTTACGAAGATGACACCACGCTACAAAAATATCCCCGATAACCCTTTCGTAAGAGTAGTTGTACACTAGCTATGGACACAAAATATGGGGGAATGATTACCCTCTCTCCCTCAAATTGAACTTCTTTCTGTTTCGAGTTCCTAAATGTTATACATTTATCTGGACAATGGGTTGTGGCACCATTCTTGGACAACCAATCCATTCCAAATATGACATCAAAATATCTTATTTCCAATGGTATTAAATCTGTAGGTATATTCATACCCTCAATGCAGACATTTCGATATACGGTTGAGCAAATAATACCCTTCTTCATGGGTTGTGACACCGCTAATTCAAAACCTAGAGATTTAGGCTTTTTATTCAATTTTCTAGCAAACTGTGTCGACACAAATGTATGAAAAGATCCCGTGTCAAATAAAACGTAAGCAGGTAAGGAGAAAACTAGCACATTACCTGCAACAAGTACCTCATTGTTTGTCACGCCCCAAATAAAATCAAATTTGGCCACGTAGGCAATCATAATAATACAATAAACTAAATCAAAATAATACATCCTAATGACGTCATTACATCAGAGTGCGGAAATAATATTACAATATCTTGTCATAACATCATAATACAACTAACCTATCCCTCCCATGGGACCATTCTCTCCATGAGCTGTCAAACAATATTAAAATGGTATCCCATGTACTAAAATTAGTAAACTAATGCTCTGATACCACTTTTGTCATGACCCAACCCATTCATACATATTATAACAGGTGTCGTCATGACCGGCCAGTGAGTCCCACTTACTAAGGCCTACTACTCAACCAGTTTAGAATTTTTTTTTGTCATTCAAGACCTTTATACTCGAATACAATAATATGTACGAAAGCGTATTTAAAATTATCCAGAGCTGACGTGTCATACAAAAATATACAAATAACTTTATATTCTTCCTGAATATAAATATTTACAACTACGGTTCTGGTCACAAGATCGGCACAACCGTCATCAAAACTATAATATTCAAAAAAAGTAACATTATTATGCTAAGCATGTAGTATAGGCCTTCCAAAATCAACGCTAGGGTCACCCACCCTTAATTGCATTCCACGTCATTCTCATTACATGAAATGTTACGTACAATTACCTCTGAAGCACTAGGCTAGTGTGAGTCAAGTTATATAATACTAACAAGTGCCCATGAAATTATAAAATAACAATTCAATTCAACATGAAATCGTTTAACTTTGTCGATCCTCTTTTATTTCAATCATTGACTCATCTAGGCATGTTTACCTTGATTTCGTATTAAGTACTCAAAATCGTATTGAATTGACCCTTGCGACTACACCCGTTCAACGATAATCAAAAATTAGAGAGTGACCCAATATAATATGTGGCATGATATCACCCAAGATCATTTGGCTATGATCCTCCTTATTACATCACCTTTTGTTATATTCTTTTTTCCTAGCAGATGGGGCACCGTTCGAACCATGTGTCATCCAAATTATATTTTTTTTAAATAATTATTTTTTATATTTCATAGCATATTTAAAACATAGCATGCATTTAATCACAAAACGTCATCATGTTTAATCAATAAAAACATACATGCTTTCACTATAAAACTTGTACTTTTAAGTAAGTAAAACATAACAAGACTCACCTTAGGTCTACATCCCATTCTTTCCTTCCGTGCTTGTTCGTAAGTTAAGGTAAGAGTTACTTGGATTCCAGTCCTCTAATTAATAATTCTGAATTTAGTATTCTTTCTTTTATTGTCCTTTCGTTTAACTTATTTGTCTAATTGAATTATCGTTTAAGGTGTTTAATCTAAGAGTAGTAAATATGTGTAAGGTATCGGGAGTGAATTAGGTACTAGACAATTTGATTGAGTTTCAAATTTATAAAAATATTGGGTTTAAACTGGTTGAGAACATTCTAGATCGGTAAGGAAAAAGCTGAACCAGTTCAGGATGTAACAGTAGGTTTCCTGGAATGCTAGGCCGGTCGGGAAAAAGCTGGATCGGTCAGTTCAGGACATAACGACGCATTCATGACATATTTTTGACGTATTTTCAAACTTTATTCCATTATGTAACATGTTACTCATAGATGAGATGATTATATATTTTTCGAAGTGTATGAAGTTTACAAAAACTAAGAGAGTCAGGATAAGGATTACCTCGAATGTAGGAGAATTTTGTTTTATTTTTATTTTTATTTTTCTTCTTCTTATTCTTCCTTTCCATTTTTGCAGTACTCTTTCTCTCTCTTTTCCTTTTCCCCTCTCTCTCTCTCTCTCTCTCCCCTTAGGCATGTAAGCTCTTAGATTACTTGCTGGGAGGACAAAGGAGTATGGGTTTGGATGATTTTTAGGGGAAAGTGGTTGGCTAAGGTATGGCTCAAAATGTGAGTCACCCAAATCATGTGGCTGATATTGTTTAGTTTTTTGTTTCATTTTATCAGAAAATTTTATTCGAGTATACTTTTGTTATCGTAAAAATTCTATACAAAATTCTAAATTATTGTCAGTGTAATTATATTTTTAACCTTACTATAGTAAAGTGAAATTAATTTACGGGTTGGGGTATTACATATTCACTAGAAGATTTAACAAAATGTTCAAAAAGGGCCAATTTCCTTGAAGGCAAGGTAGACGAAATTTAAAAAAAAAAGAAGAATTAAAGAAGGACCCTATCATTTGTTTCGAATGTAAGAAGCCACGGCACATGAAAATTGACTGTTCTAAAAGGAAGGACTCAAGAAAAGATAAGACGAGCTCCAAAGAGAAGTTTCAAAAATTCAAGAAAGCATTTGCAACTTGGGGAGAAAGCAACATTGACACATCAAATGACGAGTCAAGCGATCAAGAAGTTGCAAGTCTATCCCTTGTTGGCAAAAAAGAGAAAATAAATGAGATACATTGCGAACCTAATTCATTTGATGAATTACAAGATATCTATAAGGAATTGTATGAGGAATTATTAAAAATGACAACTAAGAACTGCATGTTAAGAAAAAAATTGCTTCATTTATTATTAAAATTGATGAATCAAATAAGCATGTTAATAAATTGAAAATTAAAAATGATAAATTTAATGCTAAAATATTAGACTTAACCATATGCCTCAAAAAATTTACTATAAGGACAAAATAATTTAAATTACTTCTTAGATCACAAAGATGCGTATATGATCGTGTTAAAATTGGATACAATTCTTTAAAGAAATAAAAACTCAACAAAAATATTTTTGTAAAAGCATCCTACCCCACAACACTAAAAACCCATGTACATTTTGTAATACCGAAAGTCACACCCGACATTCATGCTATATAAAGAAATGTGTTAAAAGGGGATTAAAACCAATGTGGGTCCCTAAGAAAATTGCAACTAACATTCAAAGACGCAACAAAATTTGGGTACCAAAGATCAATGGTTAATCCTTCTATGTAGGTGTACTTAAATACAACATCAAAGAAAAGAAGGTGGTACTTGGATACCAAATGCTCAAGACACATAACCAAAGACAAATCTATGCTTAAGACACATAACCACATAACCAAAGGATGGCATCTTTGTAACATTTA
>BRYE01000017.1:7975227-7980227 GCA_030159115.1 Actinidia arguta var. hypoleuca | reverse complement strand
ACTTGGCTAAGCTCATTTTCCGTCTGATTCAATTTTTCTCCTTTTTAAGTAAATGCCTTTACTGTTCTAATGCCATCAGCATGCTTTTACATGGTTGCTCCATTCTCCCCCTGTTTTAATTTTCTTGCACAGTGGCTCTTTTTATGGTTATTTGACAATCTTTTTTCACATTTTAAGTTGTAGATACTAGATACGATCACTGTTTGAACATTTGGACAACTCTTGAATACTGGCAATTGGACCCTTTTCCAAACAGCTTAAACTTTTTGGACAATTGGGGAGGTTTAAATCTCCGCTTATGCATGTTCCCCGCTTGCATTATGTGTGCAACAGTCGGAAGATATTCCATGACAAATAATCCCAGATTCTTTCTTTGTTCATAGTCGTTTATTATCATCATCTTCTTTTTTGTATTTTTTGTCCGATAACTCCTTTTTCGTCCCTGTTTGGGCGACGTCAACCTGCAAACTGTGTGAGGAATCCACAAATAGCTTTAGATCATTAATTGGGATTGAGAAATACGAATGTAAAAGATTGCTTTTTGGTGAACAACTTGCTTCTGGATGTTGATATGAAATTTTAGCATAGCAAGTGTGTAGGTTGACATGCATTGATTCAAAACTTGAAACAACTGTATCATGTGCAGATGAGCTGGTGAAGCTTGGAATGAATTATGTTGTGAGAGGTTCTATCATACTCTTAATTATTATTAGAAGAAACTAAGGCTTTGTGTAGTCTAACTTTCAAAAACAGTTTTTAATTGTTTTGGTTTTTAACTTTTTTTGTTTTACTGAACTTTTTTCACAGTTTGATAAAAAAAATGTATTTTTTCTGTTTCAATTTTAAAAAAAAATCTATTAAAGACAAAGAATTTAGCTAATTTATCAAGTAAAAATATTTTTTTTGTGTTTAGTGCACTCTTTTTCAAATTAAATAATTTTTTTTACATTTTCGGACTCTTCTCGTCAAGAAGAATCGAAAAAGTATAAAATTTTGATTAAACAATTAAAGAAGTTCAATTAAACACGAAAAAACTTGAAAACAAAAGCAGCTAAAAACTATTTTTTGAAAGTTATACCAAACAATGCCTAAGTTTCTGCATTTACTAATTATTTTGTAAATAAAGGTGATTATTATTCTCAACTTAATTTTCATTAGAGTACCCCAAAGTTTTACTTTTATTTTTAGATGCTTAACCAATGTAGGCTTGGAAGCCGGCAACCCATAGACCATGATCATCCCTGATGAGCCCATCTGTTGCAGACTTGCAGTACGGGGGAATCTGTGGCGGCATCATCACCATTAACCTGGACCCCAGCCTGTGGGGATAGGGTGTTAGGAATTTGCAGAACCCTAGTACAAGATCTTTGTGATACGAATGCAAAAAATAAAGAAAATAAAGAATAATCACACTAAAGACACGAGATTTAGTAGATTCACCCAATACAGCTGTTTCACTATGTGGATGAATACAATATATAGTTAGGGTTATATCTTTAATAACAACTTATTGATATCTTTCTGAACAGTGATGCTTCAATATTGATATCTTTAATAACAACTTATTTGAGCCAAAGAATTAGACAAATTGCAAATGGCCTTCCTCACCTCTCTGGCTCTCTAGAATCTCCCTCTTCACCAATTTCGTCACGCCCACACTGATTTTCTTGGACAATGCTGCTATGAATTCACCCAAATCGTCCCTTATGACCACTTCAATGCCAAAAGTACTCTCTTCCTCGAAAATGGATGCATCAAAATTGACCTTCAATATGCTGGAGGGCGGTGGAATCCATCTATTGCTGCTATGCTCTTCCTAGTGAGTTACGATGATTCGTTGGCCATCCGAAAAGATCTGAAGATTTTGTCGGCAATGTTAGCCTCATACCATGGAAAAGATTCAAAGTTATTTCGAAACCATGTCTGAATATCATCAACTCCGGAGTTTGTAACATTCTTAAAACCACACGGCCCAAAAGCTTTCCCAGCAAAGTGACAATGTCTCAAAATATGCAAAACAGGTTCTCTCAGCCGCATACACTGCATTTATCATTTTTCCCGAATGTATCCCTCATATGGGCATATTGATATGTGACGACCCAACTCATCCTAATGAAGCTCTTTGTGCAGGTTTTGAAATTAGTTTGTAATTATTTTACCGTTAAACTTAAATGTATCTAGTATGTCTAATATGATTTGAAATAATTTTTTTATGGGGCTTCAGCATAATATTATCCATTGTAGCATAATGGGTCCATCTGATTACATCTTAAACCTTTCATGTCCATTCAGCCGCCCATCAAAAAGGAAAAATGTCCATTACGAAAAATATGACCAAAATACCCCTAGCATTTCCTAACTCCTCTGCCGCACCACGAATACCAACTCTGGCCGTGGGCAGTCATTTTCTGGTGATCACCTCCGGCGAACTAGGATGTGGAGCTCACAACATTTTAAATCCAGTTCCCTTGTCTTGGTTGTCTTGTTCACTACCCTTAAGGCAGTTATTTAGAAATAAAAAAAGACGTGACAGAACTTAAAAAATGAGTATACACCAAATTAGGCATTCCCTTTATATAATAAAATTTTACAAGAGTTTACTCCTTGTGTAAGATTGATGGATTCGTGTTACTTGCATCAAAGATTAAAATTACTATGTTGCACGTAAACCAATTTTGTAAATACAAGCTGTAAGAAAATTTATGAGAATTGATCTCGATTTTTGAAATAAGTAGAGACAAAGTGATAATTAGGACATACAAAATATGTGAAAGGACAAGGGAGTTCACTTGACAAATTTCATGCCAAATGGCTTCATTATGCAGCCAACCTTTATCAGTTCTTGCAGACCATATAAAACTGGACCAGAAAATCGAACTATTGGAATCATCACCTAGTCTATTGCTTCCTAGTCTTCATCGCCCTTCATTCAAAAAAGCAAGAAACCAATTTTTTTTTAATATATTTTTATTTTTATTTTAACTTTTATTTTTATATACATGGTCTTCTTAATATCAGCCAATTGGCTGCATGCATTGTTCAATACAGTCAATTAACAATCGAAGCAACAGCCTACAGTTGATGAGCTCAAACAGATTAGTTTCTTTTATATATATACCATTTAGTGTAGACACAATTTTGAAGTATTTTCACACTTTTTAATACCAAAAACACCCCTCAAAAAAATCAGTTTTTCAAAATAACATATGCATATACTTAAGTCTTTTTAATCACAAAGGGTAAAAGTGGATGATAACTCCTAAAAACCGCTTCACAACGACGTTTACAATAATGGTTGCAAACATTGCACACGGATCATGTGTGCATTTCCTGCTAGTGTGCGTGTGTGTGTATATATATATATATATATATATATATATATATATATATATATATATATATATATATATATATATATATATATATATACAAACAAGTAGAATGAATCACCAAACTTCTCTTCATTTCAGTGCTCTTGGAGCAATGCTCTTTCTCTCACATAAAGTAGGTCCCACTGCATTTAATATGTATGGAACCCTCATTTCATATAAGAGGAGGAGCAATGCTCCAATATCATTGAATAATTTCTCCTTCGTATGATCATGCCCCAAATGTAGTACTTTAGTCCGTATAACCAAATTGCTAATCAACCTAGGGTCTTATAAATTCTCTTTTTCCTTGGAAACAGCTGGGGGTTGTAGTAATTGTCTGAACCATGGTTTTTTGGTACATAATAGGAAGAAGAAAAAAGCTGTGCGCATTTAAATTTCTTATGAACCTCTACTTTAGAGACCTCCATAAAACCCCTCCCACCTCATTCAAATTTTCTGGCCAAAGCGTTTCACTATTATTACTTGTTAGTGTATGCATGCCTGGCAGGGATGTCTGAAAAAATCCTTTTACTTGTGCTTTCTGTTGATTTTATTTGCATGGTTAGTGCCAGGATGCTGACCAGCAAATAAGACTCATTTCAAGATGAGAAAGACTTCTTCCTTCCCAATGATCCTCCATATCAAGGTGGAGGTGGGCCTGGTGCCGGTGCCGGTGCCGGATTTGGGAGCGGCGCAGGTGGTGGAGTTAGTGGAAGTGTTGGCAGTGGGCGTTGGGGGAATGCTGGTGGTGGACTAGGTGGGGTGCCAGCTGGTTCTGGGGGTGGACGTGGTGGTGGTGGTTTTGGAGGAGTGCCGCCTGGACTTGGAGGTGGCAGTGGCAGTGGCAGAGTGTTTGGTGGTAGGTGGCTTAGTGGTGAATTGCCTTGAGAATGTAACCTAGTTAGGTCTTGAATCAGTGTTCCTATTAACTAAATAATGACATGCCCATGTTGTAACGAGAGGCCTATTTTGGCATAATGGATTGGTCAGTTATCTCCTCCTCTGATTACCGACTAATCCGTGCATATTGAATTCCTCTTATTGTCAAAATGATTCATGAAAATTGATAAACAAAATAAATTGAAACAACAAATCTAGGTTTTGTTTGGTTCGTTGGAATTAAATTTGATATGAACAGAATGAAGAAAAGAATGAACTTAAATAAAATGAGGTATAAATAATTAATTTCATTCCAAACGTTTGGTTATGTCTAGGAATCAATTACAATTTGCAAAAACTTTTCCTTCATCTTTTGTTAGGCTTCCGAATGAAAGACCCGGACATTTGGATATGGATTTTACTCAAATTTATGCTCGATGGAGACTGGTATGGTGGTCAGGTATGGGTTGGATAAAATGGAAAAGTTGTATTTTTTTTATTGGCTTTTTGAATTGAATATATATTTTGGGTAGGGATGGCAATTCTGCCCAAATTTGATGGGGCATATATATATATATATAAAAAGAGTTAGGATGATGAAGAATATGATATATACACTTTGTTGAATTAGTAATTTTTTATAGTTGTGTGATATTAACTAAATTGGACATGATTTATAATGTGATATATTTAAAAATATTTTATGAAATAAGTTGGAATTTGATATATGAATATATTAGTTTTTGTATT
>BRYE01000017.1:7955227-7957727 GCA_030159115.1 Actinidia arguta var. hypoleuca | reverse complement strand
GGCTTGAGGATTTTTTAACCTCTTTGGTTTTAAAGTTTTTTCACCGTTAATGAATTCTTTCCACTGTTTGATAATTTTATATTTTTCCAATTCTTCTTGACAAAGAAGAATGTAAAAAATAAAAAATTTATTCAAATTTATGAAAAAAAATACTAAAAACAAAAGATTCAACTAATTTGTTAAGTAAAAATAATTTTTTTGTCTTTAATAACTTTTTCTCAAATTATACGAATTTTTATATTTTTATATTCCTTTTTTATAAATAAAAAATAAATTAAAAAATTTACTAAAGATAAAAAAACTAAAAAATTAATGCAGTAAACTTGGCCTAATAAGGGAAAAGCCAAACGATTCTTGTATGACATGAGAGTTTTATGTATATTAAAGTTTCACTAATATATATATAAATTATGTTATGGTGATTGCATCATGCTGAGGTGACTTGTGATTTCACCTCTTAACCAAAAATGGTTAATTACTTATTTGTTTACACAAAATGGCAAAAACAAGAAATTAGTTGATTAGGGATATGCATGGCGACTCTAAAGTTTGGGAAATAAATTTGATTGAAACATTAGTTCCTTGTAGATCCACTCAAGGGTACCTTAATGGTTAAATCGTTCATCTTATAAAATTTATATTTATTACCCAAACAAATGTTGTTTGGTCGTGAGGATACCATCCATATGTTCAATCAAATTTTATTTTCTTTTACAAATGATCTACTCAATGAATCCCATAAGATGAACACTTTAGATCAATTAAACGGACTCGAGATACGCCTATAATCAGCTTTATTTGGATTTTTAGATTTTATTCGTCTTTAGTAAATTTTTTTATCATTTGACAAAATTTATATTTTTTGATTTCTCTTGACAAGATGAGTCTGAAAATGTAAAAAATTGTGTAATTCGAAAAAAAATCAGTAAAGACAAAAATGATCATTTTTACTCGAAAAATTCTCATAATTTGTTGTCTTTGGTGGAATTTCTTTCCTAAATTTGAACAAAATTTTGATTGATCAAACAATAAAAAAATAATAATTAAAAACTCTAAAACAAACTAAGCCAAACTGGGCCTACTATTTTACTACTTTGAGCACATTGAGAAGTTGTGATCATGCATCATCAGAGCATCACGCATGACAAAACAAAAGCCTAATTAGTGAAAAAAACAGAGAAACCATAAGCCACAAACAAGACATGGTATGCTAGGGATGTTTCCAATAGTTACTACATTCGAAATTGGAAACACATAGGATTCTTACAACATGCGAGAGACCCGTTGACAATTAAGCTTGTTGCCATCATTTTGATTCACCGCATAAAGTTGAGTTTGTGAGGTTATGGTTAAACAAGAATGGCAACTCTCTTTCACTGCATAATTCAAATTGGTCACCCACTTTTCCACTTGTCAACAAAAGTCACCAGTTTTTTAAAAAATTTTATGGACTTTTTTTTTAAAAATTAACATATTTTTGAGAAAATAGAAAAAATATATATCTTTCAAATTTAAAAAAAAAATCATTTCCGTTAAAAAATTAATAATGTATGAAAACGTTAAATAGTTTATTTCAAAAATAGTTTTGGAAAAATTGTGTTCCAAGATTGATTTTGAAAATTGAACCAAACAGAGTTGTTAACTTATAGAATTAGTTTTTGTTTAGTTTAATTTTCAAAATTAATTTTACAACACAATTTTTTAGAAACTGTTTTTGAAAAAAATATTGTTTCATATTTTCATATATTATTCATTTTTTAGATTTGTTTTTAGTATTTAAAGAAATTTTTTTTTATTTTTTCTTAAATGTTGTTGATTGTACAAAAAAAAATCCATAAAAACTTTCAAAAACCGTTAACCAAACAAATTTATTTGAGACTTCAAAAAACAATAACTAATTTTCTAAAAAATGTTCTACAAAATTGATTCTAAAAACAACAACTAAATAACGCATGGTTTCTAAAAAATTCAGCAATAATTATGGCTTCGAAATTTTTCTACCCTTTATAAAAGAACTGCAATAAAACTGGCTTTTGTTTGATGAAGGACTCAATTTGAATTCCTATACAAAGCCCAATGCCGAAAGAGGAATGTTTAAGCGATAATGTTTCGAATTCTTTTAATAACTTATTAATTTGTGAATAATATTGGAAAATTATAGTGATTTTTCTTTTAAATTATAGTAATGGTTTCTTTCGAAGTTGATTTAATTTTTGGGGGTTACATGAAAAACCATCGAGGACACCCCACCTTGAAAATTTACTTAGAAATGAAAATAAAAAAGCTTGACGATATTCAACTGTCACGAATCGTTGAATCTGCTAAATTTATATAACTTTTCTTTTTCTCTCGTCAATTTCTTAATTCAAATACAGCCCAGATTCGAAAAATTCAGTACCTACCTCCAATTTGGTGTCATGTAACAACCCCATACATTCCAATTTGGCTTTGGAATGTTCTGAAGATAAGCAGATTTTGGGCATTGACCTGTACCACACAC
>BRYE01000017.1:7910227-7912727 GCA_030159115.1 Actinidia arguta var. hypoleuca | reverse complement strand
TTTTTTTTTACCCATTTAATTACTATGTAGGTGTTTGAAAATTGATTATATAAAATATATTTAAAAGTATCAAAATATTACATGGAATATTACTAATTATAACTCATTATATATAATTTTTAAATGCTCTTAAAAAAAATTGGCCAAATAGGTTTAAATTATATACTTATCGTGAACAATAATATAGTAAAAATTAATCATAGTAAAATTTTTTTAAAAAAATTAACAATTAAAAATTTCAATTAAAAGTTTTTGGGTCAAACTGTAAAAATTAAAAATTTAATTTATCTGTTAAAAAATCGGCCGATTCAACCGGTTAAAAAACCAGCCGATTTAATAAAATACCGGCCGATTCAACCGGTTCAATCCGATTCACTTGCATTTTCGATAAAATAGTTATACCGAACCGATTCAGTGCCCAGTTCCCTGTTGAACCGGCCGATTCTGATAACTATATTAAAAACTATCAATTGCTCACGAGGTTAAAGCTCTATAAGGGGGCAACTTTAAATACGGAACTCCTAGTCTTCCAACCTTATATCCCACCGATGTGGGAATTCGGCACAAAGCACTTTTTTCATTCTAAATTTCAAACTTCAAACGCTAAAAATAAAACCAAATGTTTTTGTTGTGTTTTCTTTTTGCTTTCAATTAGTTGTTTCTTCTTCTTTCCTTGTCTATGTTATGACTATAAGTAAAATATATATAAAAAAAAAAAAAAAGTGAAACCAGTGAACCAAGCACAATGTACGTCTATGTTTTACGTAAAAACAAAGACCAAGTTTGATTCCCCTATTCACCCAGGCATATGGAACTTTTAAAGAATTTTATCACAAAAAACTTGATTGCTAGGATTATCGTTAAAAAGAATCATAATAAAAATGAAATGCTGCTTTTTGTCAATTTGTGAGGAATGTATGTATGATATTTTTTTATTTTAGAAACAAAGAAAAATGTAGAAAGAAATACTAAAAACAAATAAGATATTTGTAGTTATTTTTCTTGTGACTTTTACACCTATATTTGTAATATTATATACATTAAATTTGTTAATGACGTATTATAACATCACAGTTCGATTCCGATTTGACCCAACGACTGAACCGGTAACCTATCCACACCTTATCCCTTTTTCAGTTCGCTCATCGATCTGATTTTCAAAACATTGTAACAAATAATTTTTTAAAAAGTAATTGATCTAAATAGTTTATTTTTTAAGTACTCCTAATTAAAACGTACTTAAAAAATAAATTTTATTATCAATAAGAATATTTATTTTAAAATTGATTCAGATATTTTACTTTTTAAGTGTTCATAATTTAAACACATTTAAAAATAAATTTTATGTCAATTTTTTAAAAATAGAATATTTATTTTAATTATTTTATTGAAAATATAAATTTAAAAGCCATAAACACAAGGACAATGTTATCAGTTTTGTGCAAAACTTAGCTCTCAAAGGGAATTTGAATAATAATTTTAAAAGTTAAAGAGATTATTACAATTTCAAAAACTGAGAGGTAAGTTGTACTTGCCAGAAAAGAAAAATTTTACCCTACAAAATTTAAAGTATATTTCACTTTTACTTCATAAATTATAGTTAGATTATTTATGTAGTCCCTAAATTATTAATTGTATCTATATCGTCTCTCAACTATCTAATTTTGGTCAATTTGATCTAATTACAGTCTTGCAGACTTTCGTCCATAATTTGAAAAAGAAAAGGACCCAAAAATTCACTCAATTGGAGAGAAATTTGTTGTCAAATATGTGTATATACACTCCATATATACATCTACACAGCTAGATTCTTTCTAAACTTGATCGGTCATTTCGACCCTATAATTGAAAAAATTTAAATTTTTAAATCTGTATTTAGCACATTGTTCGTTGGATAGAGTAATTTAATACTCCAATACAGAAATTACATAAGACACATGCAATCTTGTTTGTTAAAAGTTGTAATTACCTCTTAAGCATACTAACATGATTAGTTCTACTCCTAAATAGTGCTAGTGGTCCATTTTTTTATCCATAATTTGGACAAAAACATATAATTAGACGAAAGTTACAAAATTGAATAGTTGAAGGATGACATAAATACAATCAATAGTTTAGAAAAGATAAAAATAAGGGAAAACTTCACCTACACCTCTTGAGATTTGTTCTATTGACACTTAGACTCGGTACCTTTCAAAAATAGGCAATTAGACTCCCTGAGATTTGGTGTATCGGCAATTAGACCCCCTGCCGTTAGTTCTGTCAGCATATTCCGTTAGTTGACCATTTTGACCGAAGAAAATATCAAAAATACTCTTGAAAATTTATCTCTCTCACTCTCTCATTTTTTTTTTAATTATTTTTAGTTTTTTTTTGTAAGTTTTGTTTCTTTTTTTTTAATTAGTTTTTTTAATAATTTTTTTTTCAAATAATCTTTTTATAAAAAAATTTTATTTTTACCTAATTTAGAAAAAATTAAGTTAATTACTAAAAAAAAAAT
>BRYE01000017.1:7905227-7907727 GCA_030159115.1 Actinidia arguta var. hypoleuca | reverse complement strand
ATCTCGATCTCGCTTAGGAGCATGGAACTAAAAAGCGGATTGTAACGGCCGTTATATAACGGTAAGCGGTTATACCCTATTTGTACCGGAAAAATTCAAATCACACCTGTAACGTCCGATACGGTATATTATACGCCGTAACGGCCGTTACACTTTGTTACACTCCATTACAATGGAGAATCAAACAAAAACTCAGCAGTATTACCCTCAAAAGTTTATAAAAATTTTGAAAAGGGAGAGAATAAAAAAGATTCTATTAAAAACAAAACAAAACACTCACAAGTTCACAACTCACGGACTTGTGACTCTGAAATTTTGAACTGCCGAAGCTCAGATCTGGCCATCGAAGACTCGAAATTTGCTCGGTTTTGTTTGCTTCAGATCTAGATTCTGGCCATCGAATTACTTGGATCCTGTCATCATTGTGGGCGTTAGGCAGTAGGTGACTTTCATCCGTCATCATCGTGGACTCGTGGACAGTTGACGTGACTCTACGACATTTGAAATTGGTGCATTTATAATTTAGTATTTTACAATGTTGCTTATATTTTATTTTTTTTCTATCAGTGTATTTTAAGACCTAGTGGTTGACATTATCGAATCATAATGCCACGATCAGAAGGTGCACCAAGTGGCGATGTTGAGTGAAATTTTGGAGAAATGTTAGATGGAAGCAGGCATAATGTTAGATGTAAATTATGTGAAAAAGTGATCAAAGCAGATATTACATGCCTTAAACAACACCTGGCTCATGAGAGAGGCCAAGTCCATTTGTGCACAAAAGCAAATTAAGAAGTTAGAGAGCAGATGCAATTACTTCTAAAGGAGATGAGAGATAAATGGATTGAAAAAGAGCAAATAAAAAATTAATTGTATAAAAGATTGGCATGAGATTGAAACTGATGATGATGATGATGATGAAGATACAAAAATTCAATATGCAATGATGGAAAGCAGAGAGAATATTAAGAAATAGAAGAGATGCAAAGGTTCGTGGACAATCTTATAATGTTGGGGTAGCTCTGGTGGAAGCAAAGGCAAGAGCATGATAGGTATGGCTAAAAAGGGATTTTCTAAATTATTTGGATTGAAACTGATCTAGTAGTTCACGTTGAAGCTAGGGTGGAAGTAGCGGTAGGCTAGTTGATATTGACTTTGCAGAAATGAGGTTACGGGCTATGGACTCTTTTCTTCAAAGATCTAAAAGTGCCAAATAACCCAGAATAGATGAAATGATTATAAAAGGAAAAAAAGGAAGAGTTAGGAGTAACAGTTTTGAAACTTTTAATATATGAGCATCTTCCGATAGTTGTAGTTGACTCACCTTGATTGCCCGTCTGGTTACAAAAAGCAATAGATCTTGGGCCCGGAGTAAAAGCTTTGACTCCTTATGAAGTAGGTAATAAATATTTAAAACAGCCTTGTTACAAAAGGCAATAGATCTTGGGCTCGGAGTAAAAGTTTCGACTCCTTATAAAGTAGGTAATAAATATTTAAAACATGAGTATGAAGGTTTGAGGAGTTGAATTACCAGGTTTAAAAGCATATGGAAGCAAAAAGGTGTCACTATCAGGTGTGATGGATGGATAGGAACCACACAAATACATATCATCAATTTTCTCATCTATAGAGGCGTGTTTCATAAGTCAATTGATGCGTCATTGGTGGCAAGTGGAGATACAGATTATTATTTTAAACTAATGGATGATGTTGTGGAGGAAATTGGTGAGAACATAGTGGTACAAATTATAACAAATAATGAACTGCAATGAAAGTAGCGGGGCAAAAGTTGATGAGAAAAAGAAAGCATTTATATTGGATAGCTTGTACAACTCATTGCATAGATCTGATCCTAGAGAACATTGGTAAGTCTAAGTCTATCAGTGCGATTTGCGAATACCATTACGAGTTTTATATATAATAGTAAATGGGTTGCAAATACTATGAAGCAATTAACTAGTTGGTGTCCATTGCTTCGTCCAGGCATCACAAGATTTGCCACCAATTTTGTCTCTTTACAAAGTATTGCGCGAGAAAAAGAAGGGTTGAGAAATATGTTTGTTTCACAGTTATGAAAAACTTTAAAATGGAAAAAAAGGAGGTCCTGCTCGTGATGTGAATCAACTTATAAATAGTGATGAATTTTGAAAAAAAGTAAGGGATGTGTTGAAAGTTCACGAGGCACTTTTGAAGGTGTTAAGACTTGTGGATGGAGATGAGAAGCCAACTATGGGATTTATTTATGAATCAATGTATAGAACAAAGTTGGCCATTAAAAGAGATTGCAGGTATTCTCAGAAATATTGGAAAATAATTGACAATGGGTGGAGCTTCCAGCTACATACTGATTTGCATGCAACTGGTAAGTGAAATTTTTAATTTTTAATATTTATTTAAATTTTTATAAGCGTACATTATGAACTTTTGACTAACATTGTTTGTGACTTTTGTATTATTAGATTATTATTTGAATTTACAGTTTCAATATTCACGTGACATT
>BRYE01000017.1:7887727-7897727 GCA_030159115.1 Actinidia arguta var. hypoleuca | reverse complement strand
GAGGAGGAACCATATACACTTCTTCTTTGAGATCGCCATTCAAGAAGGCATTTTTAACATCCAATTGAGAAATATGCCAATGACGAATAGAAGCCACTGCAATGAGTGCACGAATAGTAGTCATCTTTGCAACAGGAGCAAAGGTCTCCTCATAATCCACGCCATATTGTTGAGCAAATCCTTTAGCAACCAAACGGGCCTTATAACGCTCGACCGAACCATCAGAGTTGGTCTTAATTTTATAGACCCAACGAGAACCAATAGCCTTTTTACCAGGCGGAAGCATCACCAAATCCCAAGTACCAGTGCGATGCAAAGCAGATAGTTCCGCATCCATAGCTTGCTGCCAAAGAGGGTCACGAGCAGCCTCTGTATATGACTGAGGCTCACAAAGATTGTGAATAGAAGACAGGAAAGAGGTAAAGGAACTGGAATAACAAGAGTAGTCAAAATCAGGCAATTGAGTGGACTTACGAATACGCTTGGCAGAAGGCGGTGCCGAATCCACAACTTCAGGAGCTTCTTGGGTGGCCGCAGAAGGGGGAGCATCAGTAGGTGTGTTAGACCTACGAGAGTAATGTATAGGAAAAGGCTGCAAAAGAGATGGGTTAGGAGAAGAAACAGTAGAGTCTAGAACATCATCGGCATCATCAGAAAAAGGATCAATATGAATCAGATCAGCCTTAGTTACAGTATGAGATGGAAAAGGAATAGAGAAGAAAGGAATATGCTCCATAAATACAACATGACGAGAGACATAAAATTTGTTAGAGACGGGATCAAAACAACGATAACCCTTTCTTCCCTCACCATAACCAAGAAAAACACATGCAGCAGATCGAGCAGACAACTTATTGCGCTCAGCTTCAGGACGAAGAACAAAACATGTGCTACCAAAGACTTTCAAGGATGAATAATCAGGAGCACTACCAAACAACCTTTCATAAGGAGAGATTCCAGCAGTAAGAGCTGTCGGAATCCGATTGATCAAATGTATAGCTGTAAGAACAGCCTCCCCCCAAAAAATACTAGGAACACTAGCAGATAGCAAAAGGGAGCGGGCTGTCTCTACAATGTGTCTATGTTTTCTTTCAGCAACCCCATTTTGAGCTGGAGTATCAGTACAAGAAGATTGGTGCACTGTACCATCAGATAAGAGTAATCTTTCAAATGCATTGGAAGTATATTCCCCGCCCAAATCAGCCCTAAAGCATTTTATAACTGCATCATGCTGAGTACGAACAAGTGCCCTAAAAGCCATGTAAATGTCAAAAAATTCAGAACGATGCTTCATGAAATAAACCCAACAATATCGAGTGTAATCATCAATGAAAGATACATAATATCTGGACCCTCCTTTAGTGACAACAGGGGCAGGTCCCCACACATCAGAATGAATTAACTGAAAAGGTGCAGTAGAAAAAGATATACTGGGATTAAAAGGTAAAGCGGTAAATTTTGCAAGTTTACAACCACTGCAATCGGAAATATCATGAGCATGCAAATTTCCCAAACAACCCTTAGAAGCTAAAAATTTTAAACGAGGGGCCGAAATATGACCAAGTCTAGAATGCCACAAGTAAAAACTAGAAGAATCTTTAGTAAGACAAAAAGAGGACAAATCAGGAGTGGAAGCAGCAACAACGGGCACTTTCAGCTCATCCAAGACATATAATCCCCCCTTCCTATGGCCTGTCCCAATCAGCTTCTTGGATTGTGGATCCTGCACATAACAAGAGGTGGAAGAAAAATGAACAGAAAATCCAGAATCACACAACTGACCAACTGAAGCAAGATTCATTTTAAGAGATGGAATACAATAAACATCAGAAAGAGACAATGTAGGCGTGCAAACAGAACCAATAAAAGACAAAGGCATAGGAGATCCATCAGCTGTAACAACAGAAACAGGAGAAGAAGATTTGGTAGAACTAAACACAGAAGAATCTGGTGACATATGGTTAGAGGCACCAGAATCTAAAATCCACAGGGATGCAGTTATACCTGAGGGACCCGATGAGGACAGACCTGTAGAAAAGGTAGTAGACATGGCATATGGTGGTTGGTGTGACTGAGCCTGAGTAGAGAGGAACTTCTGAAACTGATCTGCAAAAGCAACCATATTGGGATTTAGCGGCAATGCAACCTCTGGAACAAGAGCTGCAGTATTCGAGTGTTGTGGAGGCTTATGGTTGCGTTGCTGCTGAGATGAGACAGGGGACTGATTCAACAACTTAGGGCACTGAGCTTTCCAATGACCTTTTTGCTTGCAAAAGTTGCACTCATCACTGTTTGTACGCTTCTGGAAAGAACGATTCTGATTCTGATTGCTAGAATATGATCTCGAAGGGACAGCCAAAACAGAATGATTAGGAACAGCAAGAATTCCCTTGCCAGCCAAGGTCTTGAGACGAGTTTCTTCAGCCAACAACTCACTAACCACATCATCAACAGACGGATGTGGGTTTCGATGTAGGATATTACCACGAATACCCTCAAAGTCAGATCGAAGAGCCATCAAAAATTGAACAAGCCGCTGCTCTTCTCGATGAAGAATATAATCAGAATTACTCTGCAGAGATAGAGGCTCTGTGAGAGCAAGCTGGTCCCACAGACCAGTAAGAGTCGTGTAAAACTCTTGCACAGTCATATCCTGTTGCTGCACTGCACGAATATCAGATTCCAATTGATACCTCTGGGCAAAATTGGAGTGCGTGTATAACTTAGCCAAGTGATCCCAAACCTGCTTGGCTGTGTCATACTTGGCCAACTGCGTACCAATAGAGTGCTCAACAGAGTTATTTATCCAAGTAATGATTTTTGAATTGTCGGCCTCCCAAGTATCCAACAGATCTGCATAATCCTTAACCTTGTCATCTGCTGGCTTGATCGAAACCCCGCTGACATAGCGCCATAACTTCTTGCCCTTCAAAAAATTCTTCATAACGTAACACCAATAGGAATAGTTCTTGCCATTCAATCGAACACTGATCGATTGCAGAGAGTCATCTCTTTCACCAGCCATTGCAAACAGATCCGATTATTGAACCAATAGACTAAAACGAAATCGAAAACGAATCAACTAGGTCAGATCTGAACTGACTACGAACCAACAATTGCGAATCAAACTCAAAAAAAAAAAAAAATCGGGGTTCCACCCCGAACCCCGGGCAGGGGCGCGCTGCCCCCTGCAACCCCCAGCCAACTCACCGGGGAGTTGGATCCCCGAATAGCGTAGATTGGATTAACAGTATTTTCATTAACAATGCTCTGATACCATGATAGAATTTGCAAGGGAGAGATAGAGAAGAAAAGAGACGGCTAGGGTTTTGTATTAACAAAAGCTTATTAGAATATTACAAAAGTAAGCCTTATATAGGCAAGGAAATAAAAGGAATAAAAGCTAACCTAAAATAACATAAAAATAATAAAAGACATAAATAATAATAATATTATTTCCTAACAATAACGTCTCTTCAAATGCCTTTTTGCTTCTCTTTCCAAATAGTCCACAACACTACAAATGGAATAGCTTCCCAAAACAATCAAAGTTCTTTTCTAAGCCACCACCATTTCAATGAATCTTTAACACAAGATGGTGTAACCCACTGGATAACCCACCAAAACAGACATTTTGCCCAAATTTTACATATATCATGGCATAGAAGTAGGACACCATCGATTGTTTCAATGTGCTCTCCACAAAATGGGCACGTCCATGTCTCCACTCCATCAATAATTCCCAATCTTTGTACCCTATCAACTGTATTAATTATACCCAACCCTACAAACCATGCAAGAAAATCGAACTTTTAAATTGACAACCTTCTTCTAAACGAAATTGAAATTCCTGTCAGATGATCTAAACGGATTTTCAAACAATTTATACGATGAATTGACAGAAAAGTAAACTGACCTGAGTGGTGGGATTTCCACCCTAAACAGTCGCGTCTTCCGGCAATCAACATGAGTGCATCATCAAGTAATAAATTAAGCTCTCTCATATCCTCTTCTTCCCAAGCAAAGAGTCGTATTCTGAATATTAAACTCCCGTTCGATGCCATCACCCCTTCTTGTTAAAATGTCAGCCAAACACCTTCTGTATGAGCAGCAATAACAATCTTGGAAATAAAGTCAACAAGCTGTTACTTCCAAACAATTTTATTTTTAGTTAACATAGTTAATAGTGCATTTTGATACAAAACCACGTGAGGTAAATTGGCTATTTTTAAACAATAGGGGTGAGGGGGAATGTGTAAAATCAGGAGGTAAAATAATTTTTTTCTTTCCTTTTATTTACATCTTTCTAGTCCCTATGCAAATTCAAAATTCAAATGAAGCATAAAATAAAACAAATTTGTGATATTTTATGCTATGGTCAAATATCTGAACAGGTTTGAACAAATTGAAAATTCACATCTCAATTTGTTCAATTTTTTTCATGAACGCACATATCTGTTTTCACTTATTTTGTTTCGCAATCCATCCAACTTTCTGACATAGATGTATCCAGTCATAAAATTTGATTTCTTTGGTAAAGCTCATAATAAAATCTATAATTATACTAACTAGTAGATCCCGTGGTGAGAAATTTCTTTGCGGATAGCCATCTTCTAAAATCTTTAAACCAAACGTTTATTACTCATGTACCCAAATCCCAGAATGCTTGTAAAATCTCCCATTCCCATCCTATCTCATTATGTAATGTGGCTTGCAAAGTAATAACCAAGATTCTCGCATATTGTATAAAACCATTTCTGGACCTCATTATTCCTCCAAAGCAAACAGCGTTTGTCCCGAATACATGCATCAGTGAGAATATGGTCCTGGCCCAAGAAGTTGTGCACACCCTTTGAAAGAAGGGGAAAGGAGCTCTCATGGCTAAAGCCTATGATAACGTTAAATGGCCTTTTATCCTGAAAATTCCCAAATGCTTTGGATTTCCGGATAAATTTATTCAATGGGTGAATCAGTGCATCTCTACTCCCTCATTCCCTATGCTTATTAACGTGGCCCTATGGTTCTATTCAAGCCTCGGATGTCTTCGGTAGGGAGACCCCATTTCTCCTTCCTGTTTATTATGGCTGTGTTTGGATAATGATTTGGTGAGGAAAATAAAAATAAAAATAATAGATGATCCAATGGTTTCCGAACAGTTGGATCGTCTAACTATTATATTTCTATTTCCTTTTTCCTCACCAAATACTTGATTCAAACACAATCTATGTGCTCAAAGATCCCATCTCAATTTGATAATATCCCTTCAAACACCATTTTGCTTCTGTTTTCAAATAGCCCACCACACTGCAAATGGAATAACTTCTTATCCTCTGTTTTCAAATAGAGGATAAGAAGTTGGTTTCTTTTTGGAGCTAGAATGGAACCATCTCAAAGCTTTGTGCACCGAGAAGAAAAAAAAACTTTCAGTTAGATCACTCAACAAACCATAAAATATCAGACATCATTTTCAATACACCCACATAAATCACAAAATATTAAATATCTGGTAGTCCTAAACAAAATATACTCATAATTCTTCTATATATAATAAGTGTAAATATATAGTTGTCAACTTGCATACAAAGATCAAATGAGGAATAAGTCCCAAGTATTCCCTAAGAAATTGAATTAGCGCACGATGAAAAGATTTGGGTTTGCAGTATGTGTGTGTGTGTATAGAGAGAGAAACGCAGTCTATGAAGTCACCTGTCAAAGTTCCCGGCAGGAAGCAATGCAGACTGGACGAGGAAGAAGGCAACTGATGCTACAGGAAGAAGAAAGGCAGAGGCAAAAAGAGTTGTCAGACCAGTGTCAGAAAACTTTTAACACAATGCCTCTCCCTTGAATGATGGATTTTCTTTAGAAAAGACATTAATAAAAAAAGGAAGAAAGAAATAAGCACAATGTGAAACAGATTGGTAACCAGAGCATGCAGCAAATATCACTCAATGCATTTTATCAAATGCTTTAGCAAAAACTCGATCCATGTAGTTACGCATCATATACCAAGTAAACTCTAATACATCTCATAGCCAACAAACAAACTCGAAAACCTGTTTCTAATTAGGATAGATAAATTCAACCCATAATTGTTGGGATGGAATTAAATTCATTAGGTTCAATACCTTGAACATCCCATTTGAAGAAAAGGTCCACTACCTCATCTTCACCGTTCGACATCATAAATGGGGCCATGAGAATCTCTGAAAATTGGGTGTCTTATTAAAGCTTGAGATTTGAGGCATAAATTGTTGAAGGGAGTTCAACGACAATAAAATGTAACTATGAATTGAGAGAGAGCAAATTGAAGTAGTCATTCAAATAGGAACAACAAGGAAGGGAAATAGCATTACCAAGAGTTCATAGCTTTTGAGAATGGGGAATGAGGTGCTATATAATTTCACTCTCTTTTTAAAGGCAGCTTCACTCGTCCATAAATGCCTAGATGATGCGATGTTACAAAAGATCGCTAGTGCAACCACTTCGAAGGAAATTTGGGATGTTCTTCAAACCTCCTACAAAGGGGTTGATAAAGTGAAGAAAGTTTGCCTACAAACTTTAAGAGGTGAATTTGAAGCATTGCGAATGAAGGAATCCGAATTAGTTTCGGATTATTTCACGAGAGTCTTGGCTATTGTGAACCAATTGAGAAGATGTGGTGATGATTTGAATGACAACCGGGTGGTAGAAACGGTCATCCACTTTTTAGACCCAAAGTTTGACTACATTGTTGTAGCCATCGAAGAGTCTAAAGATTTAGACTCAATGACGGTTGATGCATTCATGGGTTCGTTGTTAGTCCACGAAGAACGACTTGGCAAGAAGAAGAAAGAGTTGTAGGAGCAAGCTCTACAAGAAAAGCTTTCCTTGAGGGAGAAAGAAGGAAATCAAGAAAAGGGGTCAACGACGTGTACGTGGTCACATAGGATGCGGTGGACGAGGTCGTGGAAGAGGAGAAAGCTATTGCAGGAATTTTTCAAATAAAGGAATAAGCCAAGATTCATATTGTCAAAGAGGAAGAGGAAACATGACGCAGGACAACACTAAAATTAATGCCCTACGATTCCGAATCGATACCCGTTGTCATCAAAACCCACAAATATGTTTTCAATCAACATCATCCGCTGCCACCAACCTCCGGCGTGCCTTGCCTGAATGTCCAACAGCACCAATCGAACTCCGAAAAATACGATTTGACTTGATCGAACCTCAATTTGGTCGAATTGAATTGGTCGAGTCTCGGGTTTTGTACAAAAGTGCTTAAAATTGACTTTTAATAGCACCACTGTGTTCGTATCGATGAGAAGAGTCCAATGCATCCAACACAAACACCGAAAACTTCTCCACGCCGCCTCACGCGCTGCCTGTTCCTCGGCGTGTGAGATCTACTCTCAGACCACACGTCGACTGTTGAAGAAGGCAAATGGGCCTCACTCACCCACGCCTCCACGCACCACATCACTGTCCGCATCAGCAAATATGTCTAGTAAATTATACTTTCAGTCCTTGAAGTTTTATAAAATTACAGTTTGGCCCCTGAACTTTGAAAAAATTACAATATTTGTCACTTCAGTTTTTATTTTAAGTTAATTAAAATTTTATTTAATTAGGAGTTTTTATTGTGTTAAGAGTCTTGTTTTAGATTTTATTAGTTATCAAATAGTCTTAGTCTATTATAAATAGAGATGTAACTTTATTTTTAAGAACAGATTATGATGATGAATAAAGAGAAAAATATTTGTGATTTCTTTTCTTCCAACCTTTGATTCTGACGGAAGCCAAATTTCTCCCTCCCTTTCTTCTTTGATTCTAGCAGAAGTCAAACTTCTCCCTCTCCTTCTACATTCTAGTTACTATTATCTATTTTTGATATTGATAAATCGTATAGCATCAATTTTATTATTGTCCTATATCAAAATAATTCAAGATTCTATGGAAGAAGGTACGACAAATCTCAAGTTCAATTCTACCATTGCAATGAATATGGCAATTATGCTTCCAAGTATAGAAATGATTGTGTTGCGCAAATTTGATTGAAGACAAATTTGAAGAAGTGGAGCCAACTTTACTTTTGGCATACAAAGAGGAAAAAAGAAATGATAACTTGCGGTATTTTGACACCGGTGCAAGCAACTACATGTGTGGAAGAAAAAAATTGTTCGTGGAGCTTGATGGATCCAAACATGAAAAAGTCACTTTTGGAGATTACTATTAAATTCCAATGAAAGGGAAGGATAACATTTTGATTCGTTTAAAGGATGGAAAGCACGAAGCTATTTCTAATGTCTATTATGTGCCAAATATGAAAAGTAATATTTTAACCTTCGGGCAACGCAGATGGATTTCGAAACCAATACTAAGATCTAAATGTGGCGATTATAGCATCACAAAAATCGCTAATTGATTTAGAAGCGTTGTATTATTTATTTAGTTATACGCTTAGTAGAAGGGAGGGAAAAATATTTATCAGACTTATTGGAACCCCTAAATTTCTAATGGATCATTTGGCGGCTGTCAAATAACACAATCTAGATTGCAGACAGCCCAACCTGACCCGTATCTATTTTACGACATTGTTCTGATTGCTTCGAATTCACCTCATTTTATTATGTTCCATTCACCTTAGTATTATTCAACATTAAACATTTGAGCTCTACTATTTTGATGTCGTTTCTTTGTTGGTATTTGATATTTGGTCACTTATTGTTGTTTTTAATAAATATTAATTCTCTAAATAAATAAATAAATAATAAAAAAGCTAAGTCCCGCCTAGGTGCTAGATCCCCGGGCACCCGCTTACCACCTAACGATTTTTAGAATATTCGTCATCTCAACTCACCAAGCCCTTGTAACAAATAATTGGGGCCCTATGTGGCAAACCCTCTTCCGTACTGGTGCATTAGTTAATTGGCATCAGACCTTCTCAAACAAAATCCCTTCGATATCTTCACTTTCTGCCACTTCTAACTTCATCCAAAATGCATCAATTACTTATACCTTATTGGCCTTCAACTACACTCACTATCCCACATTTACATTTTAATTAGATTTTTCCAACACGTTTCTTATTCTATCAATATACCAAACTTTACATCACGAATGCTATATTATTTCCCATCAAACCATCAGGAACCTTCTCATTTCTTTCTATACCTATGTTCCATTTAGCCCCTAGTTAAAAAATTTGTAATTTTTACTCTCTGTCTCTCTCTCTACACCTTCTTTATCCAAAGCTAACCCATTTTCTACTTCACCTCTTCATCTCTACATTTACTGTCCTCTTTGCCCACTCGAGTGTTTTTGCTTCATCTTTTAGATCATAAAACACAATAATAAAAGGACACTTTACAGCACAAAAATGAAAGGTACCAGCAGAAGTGAGAAGTCACCAACCATCTTCAGAAATGAGATTGTCATAACAAGTTGCCCAAGCAACAACAGATATGCAAAGCCACCTGCTGGAAAAAAATAAAGCAAAGCTCAATCAGTAATAGACAACATCAAAGGGTAGAGACGATCACAGTACAACAATGTTAAAATAGCCCTACCCTGTGATGAACCATAAACCAGACATCTTGGGTTTGACTTTCATAGCAACTGCAGAGCATAAACAATACCTGTGGTTTTTCTGGTGATCGTAGATATCAATGATTAACTCAGAAAGGGATAACCTATGCCTATGGTTTGCCTTGGGGAGGTTCCTTATCGGAACTAAAATGTTAAAACAGCCATACCTTACGGTTTACCTGTGGTTTGGTGGTCATTTTGGGTATCAAGGATTAACTCAAAAAGGTTATAACCCATGCATGCAGTTTCCCATGGGGAGGTTCCTTATTGGAAAATAAAAATGTTAAAACAGCCCAATTTTCACAATTTAGCAAATGAAGAAAACAATCCATAATACTTAGCAAACATGCTATAAAGTAGCACAGACATAATGGTATCAGTAAACTAAAGTCTACTAGCTAAGACGCAGGGTAAGTGTACGCTCAACAAGATG
>BRYE01000017.1:7872727-7882727 GCA_030159115.1 Actinidia arguta var. hypoleuca | reverse complement strand
GAAAATTTTTTGAGTTGATTCAAGTGTCGTAGAATAAATATTTCAAATATCTACAACTTTATTTTAAATAGCATTTTTTTAATTTTGAGTTTAGAGTGCTCAAAATAAGCTTAGAAGTCAGGATAAAAAAAGCAAAGTCTGCGATTTTTCTCATCTGGACTTGTCAGACTTTTATCGACCGGTAGAGAAAATATGAATTAGGTACTTATATTGGTTGGATCAGTCGAGCATGTGCCCGACCGGTCGAAGTTTTACAGACCCCAGCTTTTGACCACTAGACCTCTAACTATAAGCACAGTTCTCTCTCAGCAAACTCATTTCCATTGAAAATATTTAAGTAAAAGTAATAAACTTTACCTTTTAAATCTTATCTTTTTTTTTACTTTAAATTTACAATGTAAATAATAAAATACCCATATTTGAATTCAATAAAAAATACAAAAAAATATAATTTCCATTAAATCAAAAAGTAAAATTTTAGTTTTAGTACAAAAACGATTTTTAGCAATTACTTTAAAACGAATCTTCTTTCTAGTGAAGGTATACATTATAATAAATTTTTATAAAATCAGTTTTTGACTATTAATGTATAAAGAACAATTACCGAAAAAAATAATTTGAAGAAAATAATATTTCAAAAATTATTTTTTCATACTTATTCAAATTTTAACAAAAAAAAAAAATTCAAAAAAATTTGTCATGTTAATCTCTTTTGAGAGTCTCGTTTCACCATGCACTTAGGTATTGCGTTATTCTTGTTCGTCGCGTTTCTTAAGAAAACCAAATTGATTCCTATATATTCAACCATAGTCTTTAATACTATTTATTGAAATGAATGAAACATATCCACGCAAGCAAGTAAGTAATCTTAATCTCTAAAGTAGAGTAAATTATTCTTTTATATTATGATATAAGCACGAAATTATGTTATGATATAAGAAATAAATCTATGAAATAGATAAAAATCTTTCGAAAAGATTTTGTATGTATATGTTTATATACCATATATTTCTGTCTTCTAGAAAGGTACTCGGCCGACATATCTCGGCTCAAGGGGGTATTGAAGACTAAGGACGGGAGGTCATAGTAAATAATGTATGTTTTAAGAATCATGTTGACTATTATATGCATGGTCAAATAACAAATTTTAGTATGAACTATGATATATGATATCCGATTAATGGCGAATACAAATATTAGCATGAATTTATACCATGTTTTTCAAAATATCAAATGTTTTAGTTCACGCTACGTATTGATATGTTACATGCACCTACCATGCTATTTTCATGTCTTCGATATGTATATCAAAACCTATGTTAGAGATTATGGTTACAGCTAAGCAAATGTGCTTAGGAGTATTGTTTCTGACAATATTTCAGGTAATAAGAAAAAACAAGTGGAGTAGTTCGATAGAACTACACGTTGAGATTTATTTTGAACAATGTAAAATTTAAGATAGATTATGTCATGTTGTGTAACATCTAACCCAGAACAGAATGTCCGATGCCTTTTGAATATATAATGTATGTATGAATAATATGACAAATACAGTCTCTCTATTGATACGGACATGTATTTTGAATGAATAAATTTAATATTAATTTTTTATTAACTCTAAAAATAAATATACCCAAAAAAAAAAGATCACGAAAATGGATGGCACCGCGTGGACGTCGGGGTTGTCAATATGCACCAGTTTTTTTAAGTGTACTTTAGCTGCTACCTAACATAAGGTGGCCATTATCAAGTTCCCACCTCAGATTTGTTGCCATGCTGTACCTTAATTCCCACACAAAGCATGTCCCCATTAATCTGGGCATCCAAGTTTGAGGGAACAAACAAAAAGTGAAAAAGTTCACGATCTCACGAAGCAACTTTAATTGATTCCTAGCTTGTTGGCTAGAGAAACATTTAACAGGACATACAACGCAAGCATCTGTTTATTTGTTATTGCTTCTCTAATATAATTTGTTTGAGAGTAATGCTATACAAATATATTCCATTATCAGTATGGGAAGAACTCTGAAGAGATATATCAAGTTTGAGTGACTTAAATGAGTAATGTGGGACAAGTTTAATATTCTCTCACACGTGTAGTTTGAATGCACGTGGAGGTGGTGAAGATATGAATGAGACAAGAGAAATAGATTCGGGCAGAGATTTGACCCACGCAAGGGCCCATTAGATAGAGTCACCCAAGACCTATTTTTGATACCATGACAGAAATAATTGAAGCGTCTAACTAAGTTTGAGTTGTTTAGATGAGCGATGTGAGCCAAGTTTAACATAAAAAATATTTTTATCTCATGGTATAAAAGATATTTTTATCTTATGGTATATACATATATAGTATTTTTGGTTCATTTGATTAGATGGATGTTATTATTTTTTAGCGTTTTTATTTTTTATTTTTTATTTTCTTGCTTTTTTAATTCATCTATTCAAGATGAATGGAAATGTAAAATGTTTTTGACCAAAAACTAAAAAAAAAAATCATTAAAAACAAAAATAAGAAGTTAGAAAAAATTATCCAAAATGTGGTTTACAAATTCTTCCAACATATTATAGTGATTTCTCCTTTCATTTCAAATTAAAAAATTAAAGTATTAAAAAATAACACCGATACATCATGGAGAATAAGTTTCTCGCATAAATTATGTTTGTAAACCTAATAATTTTAGGATCCCTAGTCACCTGGCTATCAGATGCTTCATGAAACTTTTGATCTAAGTTTGACTTTCACTTGTATGTTATCAATTTCTGTAATCAACCAGTTCTTACGAGATTTTATCCCAACTTTAAATGTCCCCCTAACAGTGGGATTGACCTGGATTAATCGATCCTATAGACCGAATATTGAGTTATATAAAAATAAAACTTAAAAATTTTGGGTACCAAGAATTTTATTAAGAGAAGTGAAGTGTAAGGTTGTAAATTCAAACTTAGTGACTACATATCTATAATATAAAAATAAAAAAATTTGAATATTCAAAACTATTTCCTATTATCTATGGTTGAAATCTATTTGAGTTAATTCAATAGTTGAGATTTCACTTGAAAATATATTTTTTTTTTCAAAAAAATATCACTTCTTTCTTCTCAAACGTGTGGGGCATGTCCACATAAGTTGTAATCCAATGACCAAAAAAAATTCTAAAGCTGGATATAATTTTTACCCATTGGATCATTTTTTTAGTTAGTATCACGACAAAAAAACTAAAAAATTACTTTCTTTTCCCCACATTACTTCCAAAATAGCAATATTTTTTTAAAATTATTATACTTTATAATTTATTCATCATTTTATAACAATATATATTTTCATGTATACATACAATGTATTTTTTATCTAATTTTTAGGTTATAAAACTCTAACGAATACGCCTAAAAGGTGAAAAAAATTTACGTAGTGCTCATGGGCAAATGCAATTAGTAATATATAAAATAAGACATAAATATTTTAAAATCTTTCTAATAATCTCTCACTATCTACAATTGGAATTCATTTGACTTAATTCAATTGAGACTATTTTTTTTCTAAAAAAATATCACTTCCTTCTTCTAAAAAGTGTGGGACCTACATAGATTGTGATCTAATGGCCAAAAAATCTTTAAAATTAGACATATTTTTTATTCATTGAATTATTTTTTTAATAGGATCTCCCCCACCAAAAAAAAATACCTTTTTTTTTTCTCATTCTCCCAAACTAGAACACTTTTTTAAAATTATTAATTTTTTTAATTTGTTCTCTATTTTATAGCAATGCATATCTTCGTATATGCATGCAATGTATCTCTTATCTGACATTTATATCTTATCTGTATTTTAGGTTATAAAACTCTAACGAGTACGCTTAAGACGTGATCTATTTTTCTTGCATAATGTCCATGGACACGGGCAATTACTAGTGTATATATAAAATTATTTAAGTCATGTTTGATAACAGATTTTAATTTAATATGATTAACAATCTAATCTCAATCTTCTTTGATTAATAATCACATGAGATTAGATTAGTAATACCAATCTTCGTAGGATTTTTAATCTTTTATTTTTGAAGGATTAACAGTCTAAATAAACTATTATTCAGAGTTTAAATTTTGCACTAGAGCATAGTTAAAATGAGTTTTGCAATGATTAATACTTAAATTTCAATTTCTAAATATGTTATAAAATATACCCCTAACATTAGAGGTTAGAAGTGTATTAGAACTTAAAAGTACGTTATAGTACGTCAGAGTTCAAATCAGTTGCCGCAATATACAGTATAATTTTGCAAAATGTGAAACTATTTTTTGATGAGTATGGCATTTCTATTATTATAATTATAAAACGGTCTCAATTGCCTCAGCAGTATATTGCTTTATATATAAGCACTTAGGAATTGAACTTTCCACGTATCAATCAAAGAGCATAATATAATAAGCAAACAAACAAAGGAAAGCCAATAGGAACTTTTTCAAAAGTATTACACTATCAAATAAGCAACCAAACAAAAGATTATTAGGAACTTTTCCACAAGTATTCCTATAATGAATTAAATATCCTTTTAAAATTCACAGTAGCCAAAATTTTAAGAGTTTACGCGAGTGGTTCTTATCTAGCTATTAGATAAAACTAGCATTTGGTCTAGACTTGACTCTCACTTGCGTTTTATTAATTTCTGAGTTTGGTCAGTTTTTACAGAGTTTTGCCTCGATTTTAAATGTGATTCACACTTTTAGACAGTGAGCTTGATCTCCTAAATTAATCGATTCACTACCGAATTATCAAAAAAGTTATAACGCTGACATCACATTTTCAATGACATTGATATCTCCATCAAATGATAAAATCTCATACCTTGTATATAATACGACGTCGGATACTAATTACCACGTCACCAAGTACAGCTTGGTCATGATACTTATAGTTATCCTTCACTATAAGGATTCATTCATCTTTCGGGCTTTAATGCACTTTTCCGTACATTTCCTAACCCTAAACTTTTGTTTCGCAAGGCAACAATTCCATTCTTACAAACACAAAAAAGTACTACATTAACTACTGGTTCGTGAATTGCATGGGGCATAAATGCATAATAAATTAATATTGTGAGTCTTTTTTACAACAAAGTACCTTAGAGCTCACCCAACAAAGCAAAAGCTAAAGAGAGATAGATAAGAAGAACCTATTCATAACTTCTTGCTAGCTCCTCATGTGGTACAAAGTTACAATTCAGGTGGGAATAAAGTTTTACATGTACATGAAACTTATACGCTACTTAATAAGTTCCCAAGTTGCCCTTAAATTAATAACTTCTCCGCATTGGACCTTAACATGAGAAAAATTGGTTGCAGGCAACCCTAATTGGTAACAATCGTCCAAGTGTGGATAGAGAGGGAGGGAAGAGGAGGAGGAGAGAGGCCGAGACATCACAAGTTTCATGTTCTAGAAATTCCTATATTGTATTTGAAACATGAACAGTAGCACCCGAGTCAATTCACCAAGTATTAGAAGGAACTTCTGTAAGGTTTGATTCGAAACATATAAAAGCTAAATGCTTACCTTTCTTTTTGAACTATGCCCTATGTTTACAGTAGTTTTTCTGATAATGCTCCGACTTTTTACAGAAATGGTACTTATCATTTATCTCCTTCTTATGAGCCTTGATATCCTTAGTAGGCTCATTAGTCTTGGATGTAACTTATTTCTTGTCCCTTTCATGCTTCTTTCATTTCTTTCTAGCTCCTTGATTTATGAGATGAATAGAGTGATGTTCTTGTTACTTAAGCATTGCCTCTTCTTGAATAAGCATATTAGCTAATTCATTCACATTCCACTTATCCTTAATAGTGTTATAGTGAATCTAAAAAGACCGATACTGAGTAGGCAAGGAGTTCAAGATAAATTGAAAAAGAAAAAACTTATCAACATTCATCCCTAAAACTATCAGTTTAGGAGCTAAACTTGTCATTTCAAGTATACGCTCTTGCATCCCACGTGTACCATCAAATTTTATGGTGGTAAAATTAACCATAAGTGTCCCTGCAAAGGACTTGTCAACAGTACGAAAATGTTCTTCCACATTATTAAGGAATTTCATAGTATTATCAGTTGTTAGAAGTGTTGTCTTGATATTGCTCGTTATAGTTATTCGCATAAATATTATGTTAAGTCTGTTAAATCTATTCTAGGCAGTAGACATATCATTTTCATCTGCAGTGCTTGTAGCAGTAATAGCAACGAGTTTTTTAATTTGGATTTTCAAATCAAGATTTAGCACACCTAGGTGAAACTGAACTTGTTCACGCCAATTAGAAAAATTAATTTCATTAAGCATCGGAACAAACAAAGCATGCAAATGTAGCAAAACAAGAACTGAAGTTGCAATAAGATAAATGTTCTAAGTAATATACAATTAATCGTGCGTTATAATAAAGTACATATTCTAATAAGTAATAAGTTGTATTGTCATGATTCTCCTTTGAATAATAATCATGACATACCATTTACTTTCACTATTATGGTGATACATTTTCATCTAATAAGACTAATTAATATTATATCCATAATTAGGTAAGTCTATTACCTTTGGGCATCCAGCTTCATTCTCAATTAGGAGTATACACCAATCATCTTATTTTAGTTAATAAACACTTTAAAAAATGGTGCACTTTTGGGTCAAACCTAATATTCTTATGATCAAAACTACGATTTGCAATGTCATTATTTTAATATTTGGGTAAGTGTATTAAATTTAATTATATAATTTAAAATTTATGAGTCATTCTAGTTGGGTCACTTTGGTGGCTGTCAAATTTTGTCATAATATAGATGTCAAATTAAATAATCATCTTACATAGCTTTAACCTTTTATGACTATTACATCATGAAATCCATTTAGAGGAGCCCATTATTTACACCATGGAGTCTATTATTTCATGATTAGGCTTCACAAATAATAATAATAACTATCTCAAATGTTTTATAAGTGTTGTTTAAGAATTCAATATTTAATCCTGTTGAACAATATACAAGGATGATATGGTTGATCAAATAAATTTACAGATTAAATCATACAATTCCATTGAGAGAGTTATGTAAAGGGCACTCAATCTTTTAAAATATTTAAATTTAATTAAAACTAATACCATCATTTTATAAAAATAAGCAAAAAATATTGTTATAATATGCAGCATCAATCTGCGAGCTCGTGACAATTCATTATTCCTATCGTGATAAGAAATTAAAACCACCCCTTGCATGATTGTCATATTTATAGGTATATATACACAAGCAAATATAAAGCATAAATATATAATTTTCATGCTGATTCGTACACTGCCATTAGTCCTTCTAACAAATCAATTAAAGTTATTTTACTTTGTGACCATCATGCATACATACATATATCATACCAATAATCATGCATATATACATAATTTTTTTTTTGTATATATATATATATATATATGCATCATGGGTCTTTCAACGCATCATCACCAAAACATCATACAGATAGCGCAACGTGATTTTTCTCAATCACAAAACAGAAGGTCTGCCGAGTGTAATTAATTGAATATATTTAATTATTCTTAACGAAAAATCATGATGTTCATAATCAGTGCCCTGATACCACATGTAAAATAATCCTATTGTTGTTATTTGATTAACAACTCATGAATTCAGGATCTTGAACTATCATATTTTTTATCAATTCATAAAGCAGAAATACATAAAACATACTTGTAGCCATAATATTCAACTTTTAAAGTGATTGACTTTAATATTTTTCTTGATCTCTTAAAAATTGAGTTTTCCTCTCTTAACTCTTAATCTTGATTATACATTAATGATGGGATACAATGTACATTTATAGGCAGAGATGACTAGTTTCTTTATTAGACTTAAACTCTATCAACACATGTAGATAGTTGTAATAGGAAACAACTTCATGATAAATCCAATAAATATATCTGATAGATTTCAAATAAGTCATATGTGCCACATTTATCTTACATTTAGTTTCTAATACATGGAAGATGACAATAGAAGAAAAATATGAAAAATATGATAAATGTGGAGTGTACCGCAAGGGATGTACTAAGTTATAACTAAAATTACTTTTTTTCGTTTGTCCATAATAATAATTTTATTTAAAGTTATAATTGTATTTACAAAAAACTATTTTGGGGAGTGTCCTGAGATCACTTTGATTTGCATGTAGAAGCTCCCCATGTATTGTTATATATAAGGGTGACTGGCTATTTGTCTGTGGCTATATAGTATTGAAGGTGAAGTCCCAACTAAAAATACGAAATAGGTGAAAGATTTGTAGGACTTTGATTTTTTTGGGGAACAATTTTCAGAATATGTTTATGCACATATATATGTTACACATATATATGTTGTAGGTTATTTTAAAAGTTACATAATTTTTTTATGTGAATCAAGAGAAAGAGAGATTCACGTGTTTGGCTTTAAATTAAGAATAATGATCATTAGGTTTAAACCAAGAGATGTAACTATTAGACTTAAACAAAGAGATGTGGCCCTTGAATTTGAACAATGTTGTGACCTTTTGAAGTAATGGTCGTGAATCTATGCCTATATAAAGCCAAATACCTAGTGTAGTCTCTCCACAATTCACACTCATTATTAATTCTTTCTTGGACGACTTGAAAAATCTCATGGTAATCGAGTTTGTTTTCGTTTGAGGTTAAAGTTTTGAGAACTGAGATTCATTGTATTATGAAAGTAATTCGTTGTTAACCTGATACACACCAAATTTTATAAATTTGTAAAAACGAATATTGTCTTTAAAAAATAACTCTATAACATGCCTTAAAAGCAGCTTTACATTCTTCTCCGTCTTTCCTTTCCTTCCACCATTTATTTAGAATTTGCTCCAACAAGTTTTTACTTCTTTCCCCACCCCCATTGGGTCAATCATAATGCGACTAAAATCAAATGCATGTTTTGAAGTGATGCCTTTTAAGAATACTTCATTCACCCTAAATAATTATTAAAGGGTGGCCAATCCACACATCACAGTTAAAGATTCCTTGTGTCTCCTCCCTTCAATTGTTTGGACAACTTTAAAAAAAAAAAAAAAAGTTACCTTAAGTTGGGTGAGATAATCGAACCAAACTACCAAGTATTGAACGCATTAGAAAGTTTATTTGAGTTACATATGCTTTTGATGTGAGCAAATTAAGCTTGAATACCTTAAGTTATGGGCTAAGACGACAAAAAAATATTTGGGTCGGTTAAACGAACCTAGTTATCTGTATTCGGTACGTTAAAGATATTGAGATTTGAACATATTTTAACACTCAAAAGTTTTCAAAATAAACTCTAACAGGCCTAATAAACTTATGATTTATTAAATCAAGTTACTCGAGCTCGACTCATGATCAATTTGAAAAAAATTAAAACTTTTTTGAGGTCTTATAAATAAACAAACCATGCTTAAAAATATGTTTTTAACTTAAATGTATATCTCCCGACCCGATATTGTTCGGCTGGAGTAAGATAGATGGAACAAAAATAGTTTCTTAAGCTGCGGGCCAAACGCCCAAAAGAAGCCAATGGGCTTAATTACAAATAAACGTCTCCCTCCCGACCCAAACTCAATTGGGCCTAGATTTCATGCCTGACTAGCAGACCACAAAGGTTCAGGGCTTGATTTTAGCGAGTTGGAGCCCAAAAAGACCCAAGGGGACTGACTAGGTTGGGTGTTTGACTTAGCAAACTCATAAAATGGGCTTTCCATTTTGATTAAGGCTTAATAAGATTTTGTTCTTGGGTTTAGTATAAAGGTTGGGCCTTTCTAGAGATCCTATTCTTTAGGCAAAATTCAGGGACCCGCTAGGGCTCTGGGAAAAAGCCCATGACCCGCAACCCGTCTGGTGCCCATCGGAAGCCAGATTAAGCCCGCCCAATTGTTATGGGCTGGACCGAACCGATCGAACCGAACCGTGCTTTTTGGATTGATTTTATAGTTTAATGGTT
>BRYE01000017.1:7867727-7870227 GCA_030159115.1 Actinidia arguta var. hypoleuca | reverse complement strand
ACTCTCTAACTCTTGCTTAGAATAAATTTAAAATGAATGAAGAATGCTAGATGGTGGAGGAATTTATAGAAGTCATCACACCTTTCTAGAGGATCACTCCTCTTTGGAAAGGCACCCATTCGGCCAAAATTATTCTTATTCGGCTAAACAGGTACGCACAATGACCTTTCTACACAAATTGAAAGGTCGCACATGTTCGTGTATTAAAGAATTTTTTTTGTAAATAAACTGTAATTTGTACTTAGTTTAAATTTGAAACGGCATAACGTTCCCAAAAAAAAAGTTACTCCGGGGAAGAAAGTGTAATTTTTAATTTTAGAAATTAAAATAATTGAATAATTTTTTTTTTAAAAATTAATATTCAATTAAATCCAAGCCCAAGTCCGGCCCACCCGAACACAAATCGAGTGGTTGCAGTGCAGCCGCACGTAGGTCAAACCTATAAGCCCAAAGGCTAATAGATCAAGCGCACTTTATATATAACTCTTCTCCTTTAAAAATTTGAGGTGCCCAAATAGAGCTGTCAAATGGGCCAACCTAATTCGGCCCAGCCCGAATATAGTTCAGGCTTTTCGGATTTCGGATCGGGTTAGGCTAGCCCCCAAAAAAATTAAAACGAGCTCGGGCCGGATTAACTTTGTTAGTGGTCGGCCCAATTCAAAAATTAGGCTTTTTTATTTCAGGATCGGGTTCGGATCGGGCTTTGAATCAAACCCGTTCGGGCTTTAAATTAAGCCCGTTCAGGCTTAAACTCGGGCCGAGTTTTAAACGAACCCGTTCGGGCTCGAACTTGGGCCAAAATTATTTTTAAAGATGAGAGAGAAATAAATTAAAAATTAAATACCTACTAAAAAAATGGACCAAAATTTTTAAAAAAATATTATTTTAATTTATTATATAAAGTTATAAAATTATTTTTCTATTTTACAATTTGTGATATTTTTTTATACTGTGTTCGGGCTTAATTTTATATCGTGTTCTGGATGAGAGAGAAAAAAATCAGATCGGGCTTGGACTTAGGCCCATTCAGGCTAGAAATTGGGCTCATTTGGGATCGGACTTAGGCCTATTCGGGCTTTCGAGCTTAATTTTAATGAAAAGTTCGAGCCCATTTTGTAGTGGGCTCGGGCTTAGGCTCAGGCTCGGGGTCATTCGGGCTCAGATCGGGCTCGGGCAGCCCACGACCAGACCAGCCCAGCCCGTTTGACAGCTGCCCAAAGGTCCAATTTAAAGAATCCACACTTGGGTTTTATATACTCACCAAATTTTTTTTCTTTTTCTAATGCGGGACAACCTTGTCTATTCATATTTTTTTCTTTGCATTAAAATTTTTTTGAGAAATGATTTCTCATTCAAATCAACTTAGTTTTAACAAATGAATACACTAAATTCATCTACTCATTTAGAAGAACATGAATCAATTATTGTTCATCTAATTAGTGTATAGAACTTAATAAAATTTAGTCTCAAAATGTGTTCACAACTAACAGGGCAGTCCATACGAAGTTTTGCCTCGACTTTAATCAGGTCTCATACTAGTGGATGGTGAGAATGATCCTCCAGATTAGTCAATCATTGGGACAAATACTGAGTTATCAAAAAAAAAAAAAACTTCCCACTTACTTTTGTTACATTCTTCTTTTTTTTTTTAAATTATGGGTTAGAAGTTATGTCAAACATGCACATAACATAAACACAAAGCTAAGCCGGCGATAAAGCTTTTGAAAGATCAGGAGATCACTTCATCATTCAGGTTTCTCTTATAAAACCTGTTATGGTAAAAATCTGGGAGAGCAACCAACAGTTAGAATTGCTCTCCGGCCTCGGCGCTGGACCTCGGCTAAAGTTAGGGCGACCTGCACAGCAATGAGCAAAAGTAATCGGCCAGGGAGACGCCGCTTAAAACCCTTCCGGTGTATGAATCAGACCAAGGCGATCAAGAGAATATTATAGGCAATGTGGGCGAGCACAATAATAAATGTGTTTGTGGTACGTGTGTTGAGCGTACCTTTTTGTTGTGAGGAAGCGGCCTTTATATAGACGGAGTACTGAACCGTGTTAGTGCATCATGGCGAGTTCCTCGGAAGGATAAGTATGGGAGGATATCCTAATAAAATCTGGAGACTAGTATGAGGGTGCCATCTAGTGAGCAATCTGTATTCTCAGGTGTTATGATGGAGCTGGAGTCTATTGGAGACAGTTCTCTTGTAGAGGTGGAACTCTTCAAGGAGGAGGACTCCAATTTGGGCGGAGGAGTAACGGAGGAGGAGTCTTGTGATAACAGACTTCTAGTGGAGATGGAGTTATTTTAGAGAATCAAATCTGTGGAGACGTCTCTACCTCAGGCGAGTCGAACCACCTCGCCAAATGGCGATCTGGAATAAATATTCTGAAAGTGGAGCCCAATCTCAATAATACGAGGCGACCAGGAAGGTGTGTTCGGAACACCAGGGCGACGTGCCTTGCTCGAAATATATTAGATTTAGGACTTGTCCGAATT
>BRYE01000017.1:7845227-7850227 GCA_030159115.1 Actinidia arguta var. hypoleuca | reverse complement strand
TTTATTTATCAATAAGTAATTTTTTTAAAAAAAATTAATAGAAATTATTTACTTTTTAAGTCCTCATAATCAAAACATACTTAAAAAGTAAATATTTGTTATCCAAATTCATTATAAAAATAAGGGCAATCTTAAGGGGGGAAAATGAGAGCTAAAAAATGAGGATAAATTTTCTATTTTTGCAATAAATTAGCTCTAAAGAGAATCTTGATAATAGTTTTAAAAATAATAGATATCAGTACTATTTTAAAAATATAAAAAATGAGATTGTATTTGTCAAAAACTTAAATAAATGTCAATAAAATTTATTAAAATAAAAAAATAAGGCCAGGGAGAGTCCAAATAGAATCACCCTTTGTTTCACGTTCACCTCCTCCTCTAAGCAAAATAGTCTTGCATGTGATTAATATTTCCAACCTTTTTTGGGGGCAAATAAAAGGCGGAATTATTTATCTCAAGACTCTCTAATATGCAAAATAAACATGGCCTTGGGTAAGTGTTAAAAGAGTTTTCATCATTTGTCTACTTCCCTTTTATTTCATCCATTCACCTTAATAGATATGATCTAAGATCGATATGGAAGAGCCCTCAACAATAATTTAAGTTTGCATTTTGATTTTCCAAGTAATGGAAAGGAGTGGAGGAGATGAGAGATGTTGAAATAGTACACATCACTCCTTTTATATTTTATATTTTGATTTTAGAGGAATTTTTATTTTATACCCTTTACCTTTTACGTGGACACTATTTTTGTCATTCACGTTTTAATTTGAACATATTTAATCTTAAACTTTGGATATGGTTACAATGTAGATATGGACGAAAATAGTCATATGTCACACACATAACAAAGGGTAAAAAGGGATTTTTAAGTTTTTATGGATAAAAATAATTTTTTTTCAGCTTTAGTAAACTTTTATCCAAATTAGATAATTTTTTTAATATTTTTGGACTCATCTCATCAAAAGAAACCACTGTTTTGAAAAAAATCTTAAATTTATACTGATTTGAAAACTCTAATGTGAAATATACATGTCACGTGGCTATTTAACGAATGTGGAGGAACAGTTCACATTACAACCGTTTTTAAAATTTAAAGCTTCATACGTTAAAGCTAAAATGTGATAGATAAAAGTAAAATATGAATAAAAATTAGAGGGTGTAAAATGACGATTACACTTGATTTTACTTGAGCAGAATCTTAATACACCTATCTTTGTGCAAGCACAATTCCTAATATGTCTCTCACAAAGAGGTGTACGGTATATTTAGAATCATACGCGCTAAAAAAGCAACTTTTTTACACTAAGTCATTTCCTCTAACCACATTTTCTTTGCTATCACTACTAGAGGAGTGGCAGTGACGGCGAGAAGGGGTTGTAGTAGCAGGAGATGGGGTGGTAATGAGCGGTTGGAGAGTGGGTGAGAGAGATTTTGCTTTCGAAATTTGTTGTCCTTATTCGTATTTTCACAAAGATGCTCATTTTAAAATATAAAAATAAAAACAATTTTGATGGGGATGGAGAGCAATGTTCTGGGTGTAAATAGAATTATCCGCAACGGATAATCGGAGAGACATTCTCTGCTGATTTAAATTACCGTCTCCTTGGTTGGTTTTGCCTTCATAAAAGCATTGAATGCCCTGCCCAGTGTCCAGTTTTGATAAGGCCATGATTCTTTATTTTATTGGTTTAAAAATGCTTAGTTAAATTTTTTATGGGCAAATTACACAATCCCCTCTATGATTTTGAAATTGAACCTCTACATTCTCTAAAATTACATTGACACCCCCTCTTAACTAACACCGTCAGTTTAATGGTATGCTCCACCCCTAGAATTCTAACAGTTACAAAAATAAAAATAACAAAACCGTTACCAATTGTTTTATTGGACCACACTAATTGCCATAGCAAACCCACATACCGAAAATCCAGCTACCATACAATGCGATAAGTCGGGGATTTGACGAATGTGGCTACCACAATGTTGTTTGGGCTCAATGGTGTTGGTCATTAGTGAGGATGGTATATAGATAAGGCTGTGTTTTTGGTCGATGGATGTGGCTTTGTTTATGGGCATGTCATTGTGGTTTTTGTTCTTAGTAGTCTTGTGAGGGAAGACGGGTTTACGGAAAAGAATGGCGAGGATGAATGAGATAGGGACGGAGGCAAGGAAAGGGCGGGTGAAGGAGAAGACAGGTAAAAGAAAGGGACATGGAGGAGTAAAAAGGAGCTGAAGGATAACATCGGTTTTTCAAACTCCCTTTCCATTTTTTCTCTAAACAATAATTATTTTATTACATGTCAACAATATAATTTTGAATCTGTGAATGTCAAATGCCACTAATCTCAAAGTTATTTTATATACACAAATTCATCATTTTGATTTTTGAATTTTGCTTTATTTATGCTTGTTGTAAGCTGAGTGGTTGACAATGGACTAGTTGGAGTGTCCAAACATTGTGGATTCGGTATTTAGTGGTGGATTGCACATAAAACTTATCTAGTAACTATACAGAAAGAAAAAAAAATTGAGTTGAATACAAACCTCAAGGGAGTTTAGCGTAACTTATTTTATGTTTTTTGATTTTTTTTTTAAGGATTGCTATATATATTACCTATTTTATTATTATTTTATTTGACTACACACGTGCCAATTGGCAATATACGATTCACTTTGATTTCAACATTCCTATATTTTTAAAAAAAAGAAACCAATCACAAATATAGAATTACAATCTCGAACAAGCTTTTAATGATGTTGATCAAAAAAAAAAAAATTTTGGCCTAGGTGAACTTATTTTCAAATTAGATAAAAAAAAAATTACATTTTCAAACTCGTCTTGTTAAGAGAAACGGGAGATGTATAAAAAGTTTGATCAAATTGTAAAAAAAAAATAACTAAAAAAATAAAAAAAAAACTCAAAAGCCAAAATAACCAAAACACCTATGCCAAATTGGGATTTAGAAATAAATGGAGTGGTAAGTTATTATCATTCGTACATCAGAAATTATGAGGCCATATATAGATATTTTTTTCTTTATTTGGTTGGAAAAAAACGCATAGACATTCCAACCAAGAAATGTGAGTCACTTTACGCGGTGTACAATCATACATAGGTTATTTTGTCTTTGGTTGGTTGGGATAATTGATCCAATCGTTGTTGTGTACTTATTATGGGTATGGACCACGTAGGTACACGGATAAACCTTCACTACAGAATATTTTTAGATTATATCGGTGCAGTTTAAATATTTTAAATTTATTTTAATAATTTAAATATTTTATATTATAGACTTTGTTGAAGTATTTCGTACGATAAAAAATCATGTTAATTAAATACAAATTAATATTCAATCAAGATCAATTTACATAAAGATAAATGTATATAATCTTATATGTCACACGTATTTTTAAGTTATAAAACAATAATGAATAAATATTAATTTATATTCGATCAATATAATTTTTGTACAATATTAATTTTCATAACAAAATATACAATTTAAATGATTTAAATTTTCAAAAAAAATCCAAAATTAAGTTCAAAATATTTGAAATACACTCATAGGTATATACCCTACAAAGACACAGAAAATGAGTGGTCATGTATTCCAGAATAGAAACGTCGCTTCTGGTCCCCCAAAACCACCCTTCTTTTGTCGATATATTATTTAGTGCTATTGAAGTAATGCTGTACACTAATGAATAAATAACACGTTTGTATATGGGATTATAACTCAAATAAAAAAATAGTTTGCATTAATGTTTAGATCACTCACTTCAATATTAGAACACCATTGAGATTTGCTCTGAGAGCACTAATAATTTATCTTATCAAGAGATTATTTACTACTCTTAGAGTAATATTTTATACTAATAAATAAATAACACATGTGCACACATGACGACAATTCCAATTAGGGGTGTTCAAAATTATGCCCGCCCTAACCACCCCGACTGACCTGAACCGATTTGAAGCTCACCTGATCCAACCCGATCACTCTACGGGTAAATAACGGGTGACTTTTAACTAACCCGATCACATTCGGTTCAGATGTAGGGTCATTCAATCGATCAACCCGACCGACCAACCCGATAATTTTATACTAAAATTCATAATTTTCACCCAATCTGATCCCAACCCTATCAAATCTCATCCGAACCGACCCAACCCGGCCATCTATTGGATCAGAATTGGGTCTAAACTTCTCCAACCTGACCAATTCGATTTGGGTGTCAAGTGGCCGCAAACCCAATTCGATCCGACCCTTAAACACCCCTAATTCCAATAAAAAAGCAAGGGAACTCATTTTGCCTCCTTCCTCGCGTGTTGACTATTGGGTCAGTCAGCAATGTACGGTGTACCATGTGAAGATTCCTTTGTCTTTGTTCCACTTATTTGGGTAGATTTCACCATTGGACCAACAACTCGACTAAAGTTTCATTTTTCTCTCTATTAAGACCCTACAGTTTTAATTTCATTCTAATGTAGTAATTTCTCTATTAATTGTCACGGGCTTAGTTTTTTGATGGCTCGACCCGTGCGGTCTTAGACACTTTTATGCCAAAAGGATGCTAAGTAAGCGTAGAACACTGAAAGAAAGTCTAAGAAAACAATGAGCAACAAGAGAAAGTTAGATAGAGCTTGGAGAATGCTTTGAATTCACAATTGCTTGAATGCTTGGATGTGCACAACTTGTTTTACAAATTAGGACCTAACCCTTATTTATACTTGCCTAACATTTCTAGAATGTTCTACCAATATCTAGGATTTTATGTACAAAGCTTCCCGATGAAGCCTCCTCCAAGTTCTAGAGTCTTCCACACATTTCCTATATTCACACATGTGAGGAAGAATCTAGTACCCTCTCCAATATTCCCATTTGTTGGAATGACCATGAGAAGCCTAGAAAATTCTAGACTTGTGTGGCCTCTTTGTGGAAAGTTCTAGATCCTTACAATATTCCATAACCTTCTAGAATTTTCTACAATATTCT
>BRYE01000017.1:7822727-7827727 GCA_030159115.1 Actinidia arguta var. hypoleuca | reverse complement strand
CTTACTCACTAACAAAATAGTTGACGCGTCCACGTACGCACCGAGTTACGCTATGAAATGAAACATACACACTCATTCATAGATAATTGACTCTCTCTATTTCTATTTCACTTTCTTTCTCTATATCCAGAGCCTAAGAACTTTCTCTTTTACTCTCTTATTTTCTTCGATTACTGACTTGACCGTCGAAAAGTCGTCATCTGAATAATTTTGGACCATTTTTCTCACAGTTGCTGATTTTCAGGTTCGGCCAAGCAAAACTCAGCACCACCAGGAGTCTTCTCACGTCACTACTTTGTCTACATTCTATTTTCTTTAATGATTATAACAAAAATATAATCACACAATGTGAATAATGTTATCCATTTAACTTAATTCCTCCTTAAGTGGAGCAAACCTTACAAGGGGTTTGGCTCACCTCCACACCATTATCTATCATATTCGTTTATACTTGTTTTGTGAGTTTCACACCAAAGTTTGAAACCTTTCATCTAGTAGACCCCACAATAAATGTCTTTCATAAAAAAATTTAATTTTATTGAACATATGTAAATAAATAAACAAAATGTATTTTGTTTTATAAAACGATCGGCTGATGTATTTGTAAATTTAAACTATCTATTACTTTTTGTTAAAAATGCATTTGTTTTTGTGTTTATAAAGTCCAAAAAAATTAATATTTTACATAAATGATTTTTAATGCGGAGTCTACGAGTTGAACGCTCAGATCATCATTGGTATGGACTCGGATGTGAGGTCCACCCACAAGACAAGTATGAACGGGTATAGAAGATAATGGTGTGGGTGTGAGCCGAAGCCAATGGAGTGAACCTAAATATTTGGGGAAACCAAGCCAAGCCACAGTCACTGGAGGGAACATTTGGCCTATTGTAATCACTCACGGAGATATATATGATATATATGTCTGGGAGTGGGATCTGCTCCTAACGAAATTTCCTCATTGGCCTTGGCTCTTGGATTCGGATCTTCGAAGTAGTGGCATGATGAAGTGATCTTAAGGTGTATAAAACGATATCGTTTTGTATACTTTAATATCAAAACGATGTTATTTTGGTGTTAACATAAAACAATGTCGTTTTATCTGTTAACTAAAACGACGTTGTTTTGGTCCGAAAATATACAAAACAGTATCATTTTGTACACTTTAAAACCACTTTACCATGTCCCTACTTAAGAGGATCCGAACTCTTGGCTCTTGGCTCTTGGTCCCTTGGCATGTGGGTCGTTTCCCAATGCCCATGGATGGTTACGTTCCTGTCCTTTTGTTGCAAAATTATCCAATTTCTGGTCCCAGTACCAATTTCTGTCCATGAGAATACCCCAATAAATTTCACCCATTTAATCTTTATGTCACATGAAAATAATGTAGCGTTTTCTCCGAATATTTTTTTTATGAGAAAATTACAAAAAATAATATTATGATTTGGTCTTAGTGGCAAATTAAACTCTAGATTTTTAATTTGAACTAATTAAACTATTAATTTTTTAACTCATCGTAATTTGAACCCTCTATCAGCTTTTTTTTACTTAACTTGAAGGTAACAATCGAGACTGATTGGAGAAACTACTAGTAGACAAAAAGCAAAGCATTAAAACGCTTAACAAGATTTTAGAACCTTTAAATTATTTGTTTCTGCTTGAAATTCAATAGTTGCTTCACCCTATTAATGTCTCTTTCTAGATTTTGCTTGGATAAGTGTCCTAATTATGAGAATTAGAAATTTTAAAAATGTCTCAATTTATGAAATTTTATTTCTTCAATTATTTTTGCGGGAACTAGTTATTATCATCAAACTATATATACATAAACTGATGGAGAATTAGAATTGTGGAGGGTTAAAAAATTCATAATTTAATTTATTCAAATTAAAAATCAAGGGTTTAATTTTTTCTAAGGTTAAATCCTGGGATTATTTTTGTAATTTTTTCTATTTTTTTGGTGAACAGTATTAATGTTTCTTACTTTTAAAATTATTGTCAAGATTGTTCACTAAAGTTATTTTTTTTTAAAAAAATGACAAGATTTCTCTTAAAATTAAGTATTTCAAATTTTATTTCTTAATACACCAATTAAAATAAAAATTATTCTCTCTCTTTTTTTCTTCTCAAAACATCAGTTATTTATAAATTATTCTATTTTTATTTTTTATCAATAGTTATTTTTTTTAAAATAGTTATTCTAAATTATTTATTTTTTTAAGTACTTCTAATCAAAACGTACTTAAAATATAAATATTTTTTATCCCAATTTATTATAAAAATAAGGACAATCTCGAGAAAAAAAATATGAAAACTAAAAAATAAGGGATAATATTTTTATTTTGTCAATAAATTAGTTCAAAAAGGAATCTTGATAATAATTTCAGAACTAAAAAACCAGTGCTATTTTAAAAATATAAATGAGATGAATTTTTTTATCAAAAAATTAAGATAGATGAGTGAAATTTACCAAAATAAAAAATTGGGTTATTGAGAAACTTTTTGGATCCAAATAGAATCACCGGAATAGTTACGTCATGATGTTGTTTACTTTGATATTTGATGGATGCTATTGTTTTCCATTTTTTTAGATTATATTCCCCCGTCCTTATTTATCTATCTATTTTTTTAGATGTTTTAAAATATTGATTCACTTCCAAAATTAACTATTTAAATAATTTAGATTTCACCCTTTACCATTTACTTTTGAATTTATGTGACACATTTATTTTTTAATTTTTCTATTTCACGAAAATTTCAAATTGTTGAAGGGTAATTTTGAAAACTTAAGTATAAGGAGATAAAATATTCAAACACCATTGTGGGCGAGCTCCACTGTGCTCCGCTATCGGATTGTCGCTCTATAGTAAGTTCGGTGGGCCACCTTAGCGTGGTAGCTCAAATGACGAGCACTATGACCATCACGACAAATTTATTTGACCGAGCTGAAAAGGAAAGGGTTAACGTACATACAAAGCTTCCCTTGCCAACTATATGCTTGGGCTCAAGTTCCTATGATGGGACAGTTTGTCACCAACCACACCCCTAAGTAAATGATTGAGTCAGCCACATACTATTGACACAGCAATTGGCGCGTCCACGCATATGCTGAGCTATACTATAAAAGAAGGCAGGCACACTCAGTCACATGTACTCTCTCTCTTTTTATTTCACTTTCTCTCTCGAAAATCAGAGCTTAAGAACTCTATCTCTTATTTACTCAAGTAACTGACTTGATCACTAGAGAATTATTTTCGGAACAACTCCGGATAGTTTTTCTCACGATTGCTATCTTTCAAGTTTTGCCAAGTAAAATTGACACCACCAGGAACCTCCTCACGTCATTACTTTATCTGCATTCAATTTCTTTCTATCCCACATTAAACTTTAGAAAATATCTAATCAATTTCTCTTAAAAACTTTGATTCTTCAGAAAGGACAAATAAATTGAGAGCATTTACGTGACCGTAATTGAGTTAGAATTAAAATTTCATTACTAATAATTTACTACCTGATGTAACATTTCTAAGGCGTTTGGATAATTTAAGCCAATTTTATCTAAGAAAACTTTTTAATAAATTTATTAGGAATATGATATTATTATGATAAAAATGAATTAGGTTGCATCTCTACTTTGAGAAGGTGATTTCACATTTACTGGTTAATTGGAAATTGGTTTACTAATTCCATCCATTTCGAACTGTAGAATCTTAGAGACCAAAATTCAGAAACACATTCTCAATCCCCTTTCAGAAGAGAGGTAAAAACGAGTCCCGCATCTCAAATATATGCATCAAATTTTCGGAAAGGAAAAGATAAAATAAAATAAAGGAAAATATTAAATTTATTTTTAATTTTTATACCGTTTTTCTTTCCATTGATAAATTTCTTTTCAAATCCATAATTCCAATCTATACTATATACTAAGCAAATGTAGTTTCTTATAAAAACTTAAAAGCATTCCATCGTTTCTCTTCTTTTATGTGGCATTTTCTTAATAAATCTCTTTTTTCGTATTTAATTTGTAGAAATTTTACTAAAATAAACTATAAATTAAAGATCTCTTTTAAAAAAACTTTCATAGGGAAAGTAATAAAAAAAAAAAAATTAAAAAAATTAAAACCCGTAGATCCCTACGATATAATTATAGTTTTCTTAAAAAAATCTATGCCTTAAAAAAGTAAAGCAAAATTATTGTATTTAAAAATAAAAACAAACTTCTCCAGAGTAAGTAATACCAAATGAAAAAGAAAAAAAAAACTCTTACATCCCTATGAAATAATTTAAGTTTCCTTTGAAAAGCAAAAATAAAAAAATCCCAGATCTTCAAAATTTTACGCAAATAAACACTCCCTCCAATTCAATCAATAGTCAATTTCCATTGCTTTCATTTCAGCTACATCATCAATGAAAAAAATAATGTACATTTTTTTGTATTTAAAATAAGTAGCTATTTTCTTCTTATTTTTGAAATCTTTTTTCAATCTAACAAAAATTATGTGAATAAAATTATGGAATAAATTTGAACCTTCACGGGAGCTTTTTTAGATAGTGTGATGAGGCTTTTTTAATCAAATTTGATTAAAAAAAAGGAGTACGAATTGGAGATGGTCTAATTATATTTAAATAATTAGACATAATTTTTTTATGTCTAATTATTTAAATATAATTACTACTTCTTGCTCACATTCCATATAGGATACCCTTATTGTGAAAAATATGCAAATATAGTCACATTATTTAAATGAGTGTGTTTATTACTTTCAAAGGAGAAAGTGAAGATTTTATTAAAAGAAGGATTTGTGGTTTATTTTAGAAAAAATCCCATGCATTTGGTTAGCCTCACTATTCACTTTTTAAAATTGCCAATTAGCCTTTTTTTTTTTTTACCAAATTAGAAATAGCTTTTCCTTTTTATTTGGAATTTATTTCCCCCCCTTTATTTAAGAAAGATCAAAAGTAGGGGAAAGCCAATGTACCTAAAATATGTAATTTTCTTT
>BRYE01000017.1:7790227-7792727 GCA_030159115.1 Actinidia arguta var. hypoleuca | reverse complement strand
ATACATCATGTTAACATAACGAGTCTTGATCGTAACCCATAATAGTTATTTACTGTTTTTGAATTTTGCGGAATGTTAATTTTTGATTTATTGGACACTTTGAGATCTCGTTTAAATATATTTCTGATATTTTATATTTTTCATAATGTATACATTTATAAGATTGGATGAATAATAACAGAAATAGTCTTTATTAAAAGATATTATGTTGAATCATTTATACACACTTCTGACTTATAGACTGTATTAAGCAGTTTTCTAATGTTGTAATATATAAAAGAAATTATGTCAACTTTTGATATACGACCACCATGATTTTCACTAGTTCATTGTTTAGTTATGGTATTATGATGATGACCAAATCAAAGTGCGGTTGAATTGAATTTATCGCGTGCTTATGTTTAACCTTATTAAACTTAATATGAAAAATGGAAAGTTATCTTATGAGTCAAGCGGGAGAATGTAAAATAAATTATGGCCCACATGATGTGGCACATATGACTTATTTGATATCTATCAGATATATTTATTGGGTTTATCATGTTAGAGTTTCTTATCATATTCCATATAAACTTCTTATTCTATTGGTTAAGAAAGATAAATTGTTTCCTAATACAACTACCTTGATGGATTGGTAGAGTTTAAGTCTAATAAAAAAATTTGTCCTCTCTCTGCCTATAAATGTACACTGTAGTCTGTATCCCATCGTTAATGTGTAATAAATATTAAGGGTCAATAGATATATTTTATGAATTTCCGTTTTATAAATTTATGAAAATCATGATAGTTCAAAATCCTAAATTCATGAGTTGTTAATCAAATGACAACATTAAGGTTATTTTACAAATATTTCAGATATTTCATAGGTATGGAAAATAGAGAAACCTCAATGAATACCATGTCCGTCCCATTCAAAACAAGATTTTCCCACCTATAGAAATGCACAAACACTGAGATCATGATGCTCTTCACCATGGAGGCGTAAAAGCAAGTCTCTTGAATGAATCGTTAAACCAAGGAGGCAAAATCCGATGATCTATAGACAGCGAGAAACCAGAAGAAAAATGCAAAACTCGAGTAAAAAAAAATACAAATTTTGGCAAAAAAGTGGATGAGGTATTAGAATCGTGAATCCATAGTCAATAACAAAATAAGGGTGATCATTACCGTCGACCAACGTTTGCTGTTATAAAAACGTTGTACCATCTGTAGTTTGCAGTCATTTCGACGAAAGTCTGTGGTTTGTATGTATTTATGTTGGATTGGCTTTTCATTATGGACATGTTTCACAACGTATGGGGGCAGAATTATTTTATTTTCTTACTTTGTATGGCATTTACTATCTCATCATCAAAGTATAACATAAGCTCTACAACATCTGCATGTACACATGAACTCAATGTTTCCAGTAGAAAGTGACCCCATATGGGATCTTAAGGTAAAATTGTAAGTGCTGCAAGAGAATTGGCATTGGAATATGGGAAATGCTATGGGTACACTTAACTTGCACCCCAATTACCCCCCATGGTGAGGTGTCCACACTCCATTGGGGTGCCAATGGGGTCCACCTCAATGACACCCCAATGGAGTGGGGACACCTCACCATGAGGTGCAAGTTGGGTGTACCACTCATGGAACATAATAGTAATACCAGTAGGCTGTCATGTCAAAACACCCTCCACGTGGAAATTCAATACTTACCTTTGCAGTAGATATCATTTGTTTCCACACTTCAGCATTCATGATAAAACCTGAGCATGGAATCTCGAAATATACGCCACGCTCAATGGAAGCTTAAAAAAAATGCCCGCTGGTGGTGGATGGCGGCGGTGGCAGAAATGGGTGGTGATGGTCACGGAAAATTTTGGTACAATTTGCACAATTACATAACATTTGCAAGTGCACAAATTTCAGTGAAGTGGGGTAGTTTGAAAACATTTTATATGTGTGTCCTTTGGTGGTATTGAGTTTTTTTTAGTATCTTTTACGGTATTAAGTCCCAACTGGGGCCCGGCTGTCAGTGCCCCTTTTAGCTTCTGGTTTGGGATGGGATTGTTAGGACCAACACCAAGATGAGCTTGGGCTTGTTCACGTTTACAACTAGACTAGTCGGCCCAACCTAACCAGGCCTGTTAAAAGCCCACCCTATCTTATGATTCTGTCTCAAACACCAATCAGCTACATCTGTCTTGTCTTTGCCAAACATGCTTTTGTTCCTAAACAACTAGAGTTACTGTACATGACATCTTTGTGCTATTTAAATCGCTGTATGGAGTTATGTTTTTTTTTAATTGTTTTCAGTTTTCTGACTGTTTTTTTTAGTGAATTTTTTTTACCATTCGATAAAAAATTTATACTTTTTCAATTCCTATTGTTGAGAAGAATCCAAAAATATAAAAATAATTATCTAAACTGGAAAAAAAGTTTATTGTAAAAATCATTTTTATCCCAATCAAATTATTCAATAATCAGTCACATTTTTTCATTTCAATAATGGAAT
>BRYE01000017.1:7777727-7780227 GCA_030159115.1 Actinidia arguta var. hypoleuca | reverse complement strand
CCTTCTTTTTCACTTAAGTTTCACTTCATACCTTTCACATCTAATTGTGTGAGTCGATCAGCCGTAGGCGATGATACATTAAAGTTTTGAAAAGATGGTGAATATAGTTAATCTATTTTTAAATTATGAATAACTATACGTTTTGAACTTACTAAATATCTCAAAAACAATAAAAAAAAAATCGAATTACGAGAGTCAATTCTGATTAGCAACAACTATAGAAGCTTAATAAAAGTTCAATTTGTAGCCTTTTTTTTCTCAAACAAATTTCATATTTGTTAATGGAAAATATTGAAATGCATTGAAAGTCCTTTATTTCTACCAAAAACAAGTTATTTATGTAAATTCCTAAAGTTAAAAAGTTTTTTTTTATTAAGTGAATATAAATTTGTGACTAACTCAATTAGCGAAAAGTTCTAGCTCTGCCACTACAATCAACCCTTTACAATTTACATCAAGCATTAATGTGTCCCTTCCTTTCACCTCCCGTTCAATTAAGAGATATATGATCTTTTTCTGTCAATTAAATGAAGAAGGAATAGATGCGTTGAAACTTGACCTAAAATATAAGAGATTGATTGACACAATTAAAAGTATAAGGGTGCATAGTGATAATCTACCAATATTTCCAAGTACACACATGAATGTTTCAGAAAACAAGTCAAGGTGGAGTGGGAAAAATCTACCCACCAAAATCTGTAGCCCTCTTTCCATTTTTCCCAACTGTTTATACCTAACCCTGACTTTTATGTTGTGAATGAGGGAAAAAAGCTGAGAGACCTTCTTTGGATGTTTGCATTCACCATTTTTGAGACCCTTCTTTGACACTTGTCTTTATTAGGTGAACGAAAAAAAACCAATTCATCCACTTTTTATTTGGTGATAAAATAATAATTTTAAAATAAAGACCGTTGGATCATTGGATGAATTTACCAACCAAAAATGGTTCCGACTCTTTTCACCCCAATGGGAATGGGAATGTTGCCGTGGTGGAATTTGCAATGGTGTAATTTCTGTACTGATGACAAGTAAACTTTAGCCATGTGGATCTATTTGTACTATTGTGCAAAATTTGATGTAATTTCTTCTTCTTATTTTTTATGAGGGCAGTACATCATCGGTGGGACCAGAGTGGTTGACATCAATGCTTTAAAACCCTGGTTGAACTGACCGGTTCGACCAGTCGAACTATCGACATGTCGGAGAAACAGTCCATTCATCCGTTAAAATTTGTTTTAGTCAAAACTCGGTTAAATTCAGTCAGAACCGCAGTTGAACCAGTAACCCATCGGTTGAACCAATCATTGGACCGTCCGGTTCACTTTTTTAGGAAAAATTTTGTGTTTTAATTTTAAAATTTTAGATTTTAAATATAAAAATTAGTGTAAAAAAATAAGATATATTTTATTACTATTAATAAATAAATTAATGACATAATTATGACATCACTAGTTAATAATGGTTGACCCGACAATTGAACCAGTAACTCGTGACCTGATCTTTTTTTCGGTTTACTCAATGGTCCGATTTTCAAAACATTGATTGACATCACAACTCGACTTTGGGCGCCAAACAAAGTATTTAAAGCTACAGCCCGCGAGCGAATCACTCGAGCAATGAAAAGAAACGAACAAATATTAACTACTATTCTAGTTAAGAAAATTTATCCCAATTAAAAGATTAATTTTAGAGTTCTAATTAATTCAAGAGTTTTATTCTCACGTAAATACTCTATGTGGATCAATGCATATGAAAATAGAAAAATGAATAAAGAGGGGATTACATACTCAGCCTTCAAACGAGAGAGATTAATAATATTATTATACATCAATATTTATAAATTAATAATGATCATGATAAGAGTAACTTTATAATTTATTTTCAAATACTATCTTAACATTCAAATCTAAAATATGTAATAAACATTATCATTATCTCCCACAATTACAATTATTGTGATAATTTTATAGTTGGATACACAATATACACAATTTTTTAGAATATGAAATGGTACCATGATTTGCTTGTGTGTTCGCATGCCTGTACATTCAGAGCAATTTAATTACTTATGGGGAATGAAACGAACCCCAAAACCTCCATTACGTATTGCTGCTCTCTCTCTCTCTCTCTAGCTTTCAAACTAATCGTTGAAATTGGTTTGGTTATACTCTCTCTCTCCTGTCCTTATCCTTACTCGTCAGAAATATGGTCTGATTGTCACTTCTGAAATGGGTTAGAAAATGTTGGGAATATTTTAAGGTTCCCTCAACAAATACTACCAGGTCCATGCTTCATCAACGCCTAATTTGCAAAAAAAAAAATTGATTTGTGAGGTGTTGTTTAATTGTATGATTCAGGCATGGTTCGCTCAAATTTTAAGCGAATCTAGTTGCTGCGAGTTAATTTTAGATCTTTTAATTTTTGATTTTTTTTATCTTAATTTGGCCTAATTTGTCAAATGTCTGATCGTTTTCGAGTTAAAAAACAAGCTTGTTTTCGA
>BRYE01000017.1:7765227-7772727 GCA_030159115.1 Actinidia arguta var. hypoleuca | reverse complement strand
AAAATTACTTTTTTGAATATAAAATTATCAAAAATTGATTACAAATACTATTTTTTTTTAATTGACAGATTGATCCAAACTATAAGGAGATTATGTGTTTTTTTCTCAAACAACAGGTGGTTATGTGTCGATTTTAAATCACATGGGGTTATGTGTTAAAAGTTCAAATCACAGGGGGTCATCTATTCAATTTTAAACCATATAAGGATTAAATTATGTATTTTTAGATCAAACCACGTGGAGGTAAAGCGTAATTTCTCCATAAAAAAATTAAAGTCTATTGCAAAAAGCCTAACTCATGTTGAAATGGACAATTTCTCTTATTGGGTCGATGGGAGCCCAGAGATCAGCCCAACTGGATCAACAAAGGTACCCATTAATAAATGACGCCGTATGCTAATTGTTAGGCCCGTTTGGTATATAAAAATAATCACATGTTTGATTATTGATTATTTTTGTGTTTAGTAATTTTCTTTCCATCTCTTGATCATTTATTTTTTTAACGAGAGTAATCAGAAAAAAAGTATATAAATATATAAAAAACTAAATAAATTTAAATTAATCCAAATGATTTTTTATTGGCTTTTATGAATTTTTTTTTTTTTTACTTTTTGAATCCTCTACAAAAGATGAACCGTAATATTAGTCGCATAATTATTTGTCTGTTTACTTAACAAACTGTAATTTGCTTGGGTCAAAGAATTTGTCCTTAGCTAAGCTCAAATAACTTATTGATTTTAAACAGTCATAAAACGAATTTTAATTGAGCTTTTTTTTAAAAAAAGGAAATCTATAAATATTATTCATATATTATTATCTCAATTTCCTCATTTTTTTTGTAACTAAATGGGTTTATAAAAATAAAAAAACAACACAAACACGCGTACGTTTATAAGTTCCATACCCCAGGCTCTTACAAGACCTCGAACATCCCTCAAGACTGAGCAAAAATACGAAACAAAAGATTGATCGATGCTTGCATACATGTTCTCCCCCTTCCCCTTATTGCTCCCGCTGCCGACCTAAAGGAGGCAAGAACAATACGAGGGTAGGTTAAACAAATTCTTGAACATCTTTCGAGGATGGAAATACCCAATAACTACAAAAAAATAAATAATAAAAAAATAAACATAGAAATAAACTAAGGAAACAAACTGAGTTAGCTTTTAAGCCCCCAAACAGTCCAAATGGGCAATAACCATAGTGTTTCTCTACTCTCTATTCACGAACCACGACTTACCTTATCCAAGTCCCTAAAACTTTGCCACACTTATGCTCGTATAGTATAGTAACTATGTAATCTTATTTGGTGTTTGTTTTAGTTGATGGCTATTTGTGCTTTCATCACATCCCATAAGCTCAATAAAGGGTCATCCATCTTTTTGTTGTAAATCATTTGTTTATCTAAAATTGATTTCCTAACTCCGCCACTGTAGACCAATAAAGATTTTTCCGGTGGCTTTATAAATTAGGTGTTGCAAGTAGTTCAAAGGCCCTCGAGACGATGCTGATGAACTTGAAAGTTTTTTGTGACTCGTCACATGTGTGGCTATGGATTCGTGTTTGTCGCTGGAGAGGTAGAAATAGGAAAATAATTTCACCGAAATTAATGGAGAATGGTTGGAGATTGAAGTACAAAGTTGAGAAAAGCTAAAAATGAGAGAGAAGACAGTAGAACTTGCTTCAATCTCAAGTCGATCAGCCAAAACTCAACCTCTTAGTGTATAATGCACCAAGTATTGTCATTTATACTTTAAGTAGTTAGCTTCGATGCCAAAACAAGAATAGCTTCGAGCTATGTGGCATCTGGACCACTAAAGGGGGTGCTCATGTGACCACATGGATAGCAAATCCTTCCCCTAAGGACCACATGGAGAATGTTATATTTTCGTGATTTCAGAAAACCGTTATCCACATCATCCAAAGATCACATGGGAAAATATTATCATTCAAACTTTACCTAGGCCATAGCGAATGACTCTCAAGTATTGCAATGGTTCAACGACTGAAACTAACACATAGTGATCCTTTGTACTTAGTCTCCATACCACATCTCTCGACTCATCTGGTTTGGACTCATGATGCAGCCTTCTAGGACACACCATAGTCACACACCAAACCTCAAAGGGCCCTCCCTAAGTCTTTCCTGAACAACTGGGGCAGTTTCTTGAATTGGATTTTTCAAGAAGGAATGAGATCCTTTTGATGCAGACCTTACTCTTCCTTGTCGCAGAGAAGAGGATCATTGAGTGGTGCTCCCACTCGACCCTGGGTTACTTGGGCGCGCGACTTGTATGCCAACTACACCTCGAGCTTTTGATCGAAAGCTTTGTTCTACCTAGAAACTCATCAGTGGGTTGACCCCAAAATGACATTGTTCCTTTTAAAACCATTTTCTTCGCGCTACACATACTCATCGACATGTGTATTTTACTCGTTTTAGTCAGTAACAAGGTGTCACATGTCTCTTTCTGATTGTCCACATGTCTAGTGCATTTCACACCCTCTACATTTTGCCCTCTGCACATGCAAGTAAAGATCGGTCGCTTCGCATGCATCACACTCCAATTGTCAATTTTTTTCATTTTACTCTTACGTAACCGCGGTAGTCTTTACTACCCAACGGTAACTTTTTGAAATCCTTTATAGCTATTTACAAGGGAGGTTCAAGATGTCTTTCTATTTAGCTGGTTTCAAGATGTCTGTCTCATATACTTTCATACTTGAGTGATAACCCTTAAACCATCTCTTATTGCAATAACTTTCACACTTTTGTAGATACAGTGGTGGACCCAGAATTTTTTTTCAGGGTGGGCGAAAATTTTTCATCAATAAGATCAATGACGAAGTCAATAAAAATTTTCAAGGGGGCAAATTATATTTTTTTTAAGAGGGGTATTTATAATTTTTGAGGGGGCAAATTGTAAAAAAATTCTTAAATTATAGGTAAAAAAAAAAATTGAGGGGGGCAGCTGTCCCTCTGGTTACCGAAGCCACTGAATAAGATGATAAATTCTAAGATAATACAATGAATACGATAATATTCAAAATTTTATATATTAATAGCAATTTTTTTTAAACATTTTTTTTTTATCCTAACCAATTTATTTATTTTTTTTTCAAAATTTCAGGGGGGGTGGCCGCCTACCCTCGGCCAAGGGTGGGTCCGCCCCTGTGTAGATATGCGATTCAATTCATTAATAATTTTTATTACCGCTCATTTTTGTAAAAATATTTAGAAACAACAGCTTTAAGTATTTTAAATTAAATAAAGTGATTTTACGTATTTTTGCTTTTTGTATCCTTAAGTAAAATTTATAATGTTATTTAAAAATTGAGAACCAAACAGCAACAGACTCTTAGGCTCAGTTTGAATTAGTTATTTTTGAAGATTATTTTACTATTTGGTTAGCAAATTATTTTTTTAGTGAACTTTGTTAATGTTTGATCAAAGATTTTATAATTTCCTCTCGAAGAGATGGGTCAAAATGTAAAAACTGTTGGAAGTTTGGTTTTATAATGTGTTGTGAACACACTTTGAAACTAAAACTTATTAAGTTCTATACACTAAATTAAATAAACAATGATTGATTCATATTCTCCTAAATAAGAAGATAAATTTAGTGTATACATTTGTCAAAAATCAAGTTGATTTGAATGAGAAATTGTTTCTCAAATAAGCTTCAATGAATAGAAAAAAATTGGGAATATACAAGGTTGTCTAGGAAAGTTGGTAAGTATATAAAGCCCAAGTATGGACTCTTTAAATTGAGCTCTTGAACACCTCAAGTTTTTAAAGAAGAGGAGTTATATATAAAATAGGCTTAATCCATTAGCCTTTGGGCTTATGGGTTTGACCTACGTGCGGCTGCGCCGCAGCCTCCCGTCCTTGTTTGGGGCTTGAATATTAATTTTTTGGAGAAAATTTATTCAATTATTTTAATTTCTAAAATTAGAAATTACACTTTCTTCCCCGAAGAACTTTCTTTTTGCGAACAGTCACACCGTTTCGAATTTAAATGAAGTGGTAATTATAATTTATTTTCAGAATTTTTTTCTTTAATACGCGAACATGTGCGACCTTTCAATTTGTGCAGAAAGGTCCTTGTGCGTAGCTGTTTGGCCGAATGAGTAACTTTTCAAATAGGAGTGACCCTCTGGAAAGGTGTGAAGACTTCTATAAATTCCTCCACCATCCAGCATTCTTCATTCATTCGAAATTTATTCTAAGTAAGAGATAAAGAATGCTAGAGCATCCATCATTCCTTAGTTTCCATTTGAGAGAGAAGAGACACTTGAAGGTTCGACGTGATCTTCAGATTTGAAATACTACTATTCGAACATCGTAGCTGTTGTATCCTGGGAGTCGTACGGCATATTCTGTAAGCACCAAGTGCGGGTCGTAAACGACTTAAGGACACTGAATTTAATTCAGATTTTAGCCGTATCAAATTCTGCATCCTTAAGTCAATTTATTCGAAATTTCTATTCTTCTTTGTCTTCTATTTTTATTTCAAATTTTTATTAAAACTTTCAATTGATTTCATAAATTTTCTGATTTAAAGAAGAAAATAAAGTTACATTTTCTTACAAAAAGAAGATGGGTCAAAGTATAAAAACATTCATCTAATTTGATTTTTTTAACTAAGGACAAAAAATACCGCTTCTATTCTACATATTAGTTAAATTATTTGTCTTTAGTTTTTTTTTTTTCAAATTCGAACAAAATTTTAACATTTTAATATTTTTTTCTCGTCATGAAGAACCAAAAAGGTATAAAAATTTGATAAAAAATTAAAAAACAAAAAAACTCAAAATAGTTAAAAAATCTAAGAAAAAAGATAGGTCATATTGGGCCTAATCTTTTCTTCTTTATTTATTATTAGAACAATGATTATTTAACATGCCCAATCTTGGGTTAATGCCACTAAAACAAGCGCTTTAGACACTAAATTTTGAGAAAAAATTTGGGGTCTCAATTATTTAGTACCTTTTATATATAGAAACTAAACAGAATATATTAAACTAAAGGCATGAGATATATAAAAACTATACTGAATATATTAAAACAAAGGCATAGATACAAAATATAGAAACTAAACTGAAAACATTAAATCTTATTATTTCTTTTCTTGTAATTTATTTCATAATTCATTTACACAGTCACATTCCAATCTTCTAAAACGGCAAACCTAATATCCAAATTGTCTTTTTTACTTACCATAGTACACTAGCCCCAAATTTTCTTTCAATATTTTTCATCTACGTTAAATGAATTCACAAATTAGATACCTCTGCAGGGCATCATCAAACCTCAATTTCAAAATCTACTAGCCTGATCAATGGTTTCAACTTCAAGTATATCTAATATCAATCAACAAGTGAAAAAGATATGGTATAAAAGTTTGATTATACTAGGCACTTTTGCTACTAAAAATGCTACTAGAAGGTTAATGTTTCAATGAGACTTTTAGTCTTTTTAATGGTAAGTAATTATTTAGTATATGTTTTTTTAACTTTATATATATATATATATATTATTTTTTGGAAGCTTTTTTTAATTTTTTGAACTTTAGTTTATGAAAATGTCCATTGATAGATATAAAAACATCATAATCTTCATATATGTAATATTAATTATTGTGTATATGTGGATTTATGAAGGTTCCATTTTTATTCCTCGCTTAGAGCCCCTTAAATATCAAGACCTGCCATGTTGCTCAAGTTTATAAAATTTTATTTTCTTGTTATCTGATTATGTCTATCATTTATATGGTGATTAGTTATATGATCAATTAAAAAAAATATGTTAAAAAATTTACTATAAAAAAATAAACTATTTTGTAACTTAAAAGGTAAAAGAAATCGTTTGTAGATAAATTAATAAATGCTAAATATGATTTTTGAATAATTAATATTTAAAATACCGGTACCTCGAAACCCCTTGCAAGTACCGGAGTCGTTCCCCGGGCTAGGTGCAAAGCACCCAATGCTGCAAATTGGGCTGAGCTCGGCCTAAGCCAACCCGACCCGACCCGCCTCTGTGCAGGATGGGCTCAATTCGGACCGAGTCCACTCGAGCCCTTGACCAAATCGTGCTGAGTCGGCTCGGTTCAACCCAATTTACACCTCTAAGAGCACGATTGTAGAAAATAATGTTTTATTTATAGGGCTGAATAGTGACATGTGGTGAGTCACTGTAGCTACCCTAAAAATAATTTTTTTGTTGGAGCTTGATTTTAGTGAATAACATCTTGTTTTGTCTAAATACTGAGAATGAGGTATTCTATTGGAGATTCTCTTTGAGTGATGTTCTAAATCAGTCAATAAATTATATATATGCATATGTTAGTTAAAACTCAAATAAAAAATAATAAATTTCACTGTTTTAACCAATCACTATCAAGTTGAAACCTCATTAGAATTTGCTCCATTAGCACTAAATAATTTCTCCTTCAACTTTCACCAAAAACTGAATTTGGCTCATGTGTAACCCATGCAGTGGACTAGCCTCACCTGCATAATTATATAATGACGATTCTATTTTAGTGTTTGTATTTTGTAGTATTATTCTTGATCAAGATTTAGAGAGACAAATCACCCAAAAAACATGTTGAGAGAGAGAGAGAGAGAGAGAGAGAGAGAGAGAGAGAGAGAGCAACCCATGTGGCAGTGGCATCTTGGCCATCTGCGCAAATGACGCTCTCAACGTACACGTATCATGCTGGGTCCCACCACCCGCCCCAAGATGGTTGTATTTGCATGTTTCTTGGAAGAATACACTTATCAGCCCTGTACGTTCACCTAAGTAACATTTCACCTAAGATGTATTGTACTTAATTTAATTTTGATTGTATCATCCAATCCCGTTACGTTCTAAGTAGTGGTGGACATGAATCGGGTTGGGTCGGATCTGAGTACTTAGAGGTGGACATGGGTCGGGTTGGGTCGGGTCTGAGTCTGGATCAAGATCAGACCCAGACCCAATCCGACCATCCACGATTCTAAATTTTTAGATCCGAAACAGACCCGACCATCCGAAAGAACGCTAAACAATACAAACTAACATCCAACCATCCATTCGGTTTGGTTGGGTTCTTCGGTTCTCTCAGGTTCGGGTCTGAGTCGGGTCGGGTTAACCCGATTCATTTAAAATTTTAGTGAATACTAAAAAATACATATAACTCCTACACAATAACATATTTTTTAAAACAATACAAACCAACATCCAACATAATTTAAAATAATACAAATTGAACCACCCCGAGAACCGTATTAATATATTCTCGAGTCTATATATCGGTTCCGTATTCAGTTCTTCTTCGGATCGGGTTGGGTCAGTTCCAAAATTGTTTTTTTATAGACCCCAAAATCGAACCGAACCGGATGAGTTTATAGTTTTTAGACTCAGAACCGAACTGAGGAGATGATAAAATCGAACCAACTTGACCCAATGAGGTCGATTCAGTGCTCGGGTCCGACGGATATTTTGGACACCCC
>BRYE01000017.1:7655227-7657727 GCA_030159115.1 Actinidia arguta var. hypoleuca | reverse complement strand
GAGAGTAAATGGGCATTATTGTAATTTAGTATCTTTCAATTTAAATTTGAATGCAACTATTATATATTTCCTAAAAAAAAGTCAAATAAAAGTAGAGTTCACACAGCGTGAGATCCACTTCGATGTGAGTTTTTTTGTACTCCATTTATTCGATAGAAACGGACCTAATGTGGATAGATAAGTTGGTAAATTCTCAGTCAGTCCCACACAATTAAATTCATTTATAGGCATTTATGTGTTTAAGGTGATACACATTAGTGCATTTATATATATGCTACATTTGGAAAGTAATAATTAAAACTTTAATTATCATTTATCCACACCAAGTATTAATAATTATGACCAAGATATTTCACCAAATCTCTTCATATCTATCCTACGTGTCTTCAATCTTTCCATGTGGCATGGTGGGCTCCATTATTATCGTGATATGGTATGTCCACTAATACATATGATGTTTGTTGTGTGTATATATATAAAATTTCAAATCGTGAAATATATCGAGTGCAAAATATAAAACCATATACATCGACATTTAAAAGTAGTTGAAAACGTCATTATGAAAAATATATGAAAAAATAGACCAAGAATTGGGGACAAAACAATTAATTACGTAGTCTTAATTTTCTAACACAATAATATTACCTAGCTAGATAGGTAAAGTAGTATAAAACCATTATGAAAGTATAATAAAAATGACTCTGTCTGACGAAATGTGAACCATGCATAAATATTATGTGGGTTCTACGTATCTATTTGAAAAAATTTATACAAGCTTGAAAAATGGTAATGCCAAAATTCGGAGTGCTTATTCTCACTGTTTCATAGGAAAATGACTCTAGTTATGGATTATATCAAGGGTAAATTTCAGCATTTGTTCTTGTAATTTAATCAAAGTCTTACTTTTGTCTATGTAGTTTCAATTTAAACAACTAACTAGAACTTTACACTTTTAGTTTTGTACCAATGTAACCCATTGTCAATACTTGATAACAATTTGGATGAAAAACGAGTACATGAAGCTCATGGGACCCTTTTTCTAAGGCAATTTTACCATAATTGATCCCTATAGTTTGATCAAAATTTTGCTTTGATTCCTAAAAATAGTCATACAAGTATTCATGTGCTAACTTTTTTATACAAATTATTAACAGGTATTGACAGAGAATTAAATTGGAACCATATTTGAAGTATATGGTCCTAATTGTTCAAATAAGAATCATAGGGACCAATTCACTTTGGTCAAACTACGAGAACTCTTGTCAAGGTCAACCCATCTTCTCCTTAAAACCCATGTGTTAGGGGGGGGGGGGAATTTGAGCTTTATAGACAACACAAAGGGGTTAGAATTGGACGATGTGAGACATTTCAACACATCATGGACCACATGAGTATGACCCTCAGCACGTTAGACAACAAGCCCAACCTTGTTATGATATCACTTGTCAGACCCAACTCATATTTTTTCTTAAAACCTAAGTATTAAAGAGATGGGAACACAAGCTTTATAGACAACACATAAAAGTCAAAATTGAGCGATGTGGGACATTTCAACCAGAACCAACTGTGAAATTTCTTATATCAAAGTTTCTCCACATGTTTTTTTTTCACTTTAGAGGAATCAGATTAGATTTAAAAAGTGTGTATAATATTTTCACTTATCCCCAAAACAAACAAATAGTTTAGGTCCAAAGGCATCATCTATGCCTATCTACAAGTTTAGAAGCATAGACTAAAAGTGAGATAAAGTAACAAAGATCAGGAACATAGTTACAAATCCACACATATGGGCATCACATGCAACTAACAAAGCAGTCCCAAGATTGACGCCGGAGTTCCATTTTTTCATCTATACTCAACTCCTAAATTTCTCTCTTCGGACAGTGCTACGGTTTTTTGAATTTAAAATGAATAATTTAGATTCACTTGATTATGTATAATTTATATGCTCAAATGAATTTGAATCATTCATTTTAAATTCGAAAATCTTTCATTGATTCAAATTCAGGAACCGTAACATTTATCTTCTCTATCTAGTTTAGTCACGGATTCAAAAATTTTACGGAGGGTTCAAAATAAATTAATTTGATTTTAGAGGGACTAAAATGTATTATCTTGATTTAATTTGGAGAGGCCCAACTACTGAATTTTATTGTAAATACCTAAAATATTATGGTAGCAATTGCAATTGTGTTGAAATCTTGGTGGCTGTGGCCCTGCCCACCCCCTTATGTCCACCATTGGGATTTTTCGACTAAGGATTGCCAAAATTGAGCAAATGTTAACTTATAGACCTGGGCATAGACCTGGGATTTTTCACCGTACTGTGAAACCTACCTCTTTTGAGACTGTAGTGTTCAAATTATGCAATTGTGCCTCTAGATGGTGGTAGATGTACACCCAAAAGGGCACATGCCCCATCTAGTATATATATTATTTGCAATATAATTTTTGTTTAGAGGGACTAAACCCCAAAACCCAAGCTCTAAAATCTCAAACC
>BRYE01000017.1:7567727-7577727 GCA_030159115.1 Actinidia arguta var. hypoleuca | reverse complement strand
GTCTGTTTTGAGCTACTAAAACTCTAAATTAGGAAAAATACATAAAATAAAAATTGTAGGTATTTGAAATATCTTTTATACGCAACTTGAATTGAGTCAAAAGGCTATTTTTACAGAAAACATGGCTTAACTTTTACTGAATTTCAAATCTACCACGATGTATACGAGACATATTATCGACATATTATCAAACTTTAGCTAACATAGAGTTTTTACTCCTATCCCAATCGTTCATCACTTTATTTAGTGAAATAAACTTACAAAACGATAGAAAAAAATGAGGTTCTACCTGAATTCGGAGAAAACTAAGAAATCTTTTTCACTTCTCCTTCTCTCTTCCTCTATCAAGCTTTGTTTCTCTCTCTCTCTCTCTCTCCCCTCATTCATGTGGCCAAGCTCCCAACTTACTTGCTGGGTGGCTAGGGTATGGGTAAGGATATGACTCATGGTATGAGTCATCCAGTCATGTGGCCCTCATAGTACTATATGGTCCCGTTTTAATTGCTCGACACGTGTTATAATTTTTGTTTAGTTTATCAAGAATTTTTATTCGGGTATAATTTCTGTTATTGTAATTTTTTTTAAAAAAATAAATTATTATCAGTGTAATTATATTTTTACCTTTACTGTAATAAACCCAAAAACACACACCGAGAACGCATACTATATCCAAATCCAAACTGGGCCATAGATACATACCCACGTCCCCATCTTTTTTCTCTTTTTCCCCTTCACATCCATTAGCTCCACCACTTTCAAAAAAAACTTTATCGCCTCCCTTACTGTTTGTTCCATCTCATTTCATTAAACTTTTCTCGTATTTGGCCCTAGTCCTACCACAATCAACACAAAAACTCTCCTTTAGTCCTTATGGGTGGACGGGATAGGACGGTAGCACTAGCACTGGTATTGTTAGTGTTGGGCTATTGAGATGGGGCCATGTTGGGTTTAGTGGTGGTGATTTGGGTTGGCGGTTGTGTTAAATTGAACATGGGTAGTACGGTCTAGTGATTCAAGGACAGAAGGGAGAAGGTTACTACTGGGTTTGGGTCCAAGTGAGTTTATGTCTGAACATTCATCTATGTATTAATACTGTTGTGGTAAAAATCTGGGAGAGCAACCAACAATCAGAGTTGCTCCTCGGCCTCGGCACTGGACCTCGCCTACACTGGGGCGACCTGCACAGCAACGAGTAAAAGTAATCGGCCGGGGTGAGGCCGCTCAAAATCCCTCCGGCGTGTGTATCAGATCAAGGTGACCAGAAAAAAAATTAAGGCAGTGTGGAGAGCACAATAAATGTGTAATGCCTGTGTTGAGCGTACCTTTTTGGTTATGGGGAGCGGCCTTTATATAGACAGGAGAACTGAGCCGCGTCAGTGTAGTATGGCGAATTCCTCGGAAGGATAAGCATGGGAGGATATCCCAATCAAATCTGGAGACTAATCAGGAGGCTACCAACTGGTGATCCATCCGTGATTATAGGCGTCGTTGTCGAGTTGGAGTCTATTGGAGACAGTTCTCTTGTAGAGATGAAACTCTTTATGGAGATGGACTTTAATCAAGTACAAGAGTGGTAATAGCAGACCTCTAATGGAGATGGAGTTCTTTTGGAGAGAGGTCTTTGAGGAGACGTCTCTACCTTGGGCGAGGTAGATCATCTCGCCCTATGGCGATATGGAGGGAATAGGTAAATGGAATGGAGCTCAATTTATTAACAATATGAGGTGACCTGGAAGGCAAGTTTGGACGCGTTAGGCGACGTGCCTTGCTCGGATCATCTTATGATTCAGGACTTATTCGAATTATTCCACATCAGTAGCCCCCTACTCAAAAGTGCTGAGATATTCGGGACCTTTGAGTAATTAACATTAAAAAGTCATTAGCCCGCGTGGGTGCGCATTAAATGCGCCCCTCCTCTCAGTTTGACACGTGGATGGGCATTGAATTCTGCAGAGAAGTTTGGGAGAAAAGGGCGGCGCCATGATTAATTTTTGCGGGATCGATGGACTGGACTCAAGTTTCAAAAAGAATTTCAAAAGGTAGATTAATCTGGGCCATTGAAGCGGATGAATCTCATCCGTCACTTCCTTATATATAAGGGACCCTACCCATTCACTTTTATCCTTTTCTGCCTAACATCACTCTCTCTCTCCTAGTTCTTGCTTGCGGTTGTTCTTCCTGCCTTTAGTCTTCTTGCCTCTGCCTGTGGCCGTCTATTATTTCTTAGCACAGTAAGTAATTGTTCGTTCTTTCTTTACTTAGTTGTATGTCCCATAGGTCTTCAGTGAGTCCAACTTTGGATTCTTTGCCTTCGTGGATCTCAGACCATTTAGGAGAAGGTTCGTCGTACGTTACTGACGAGGTTAGACAATCCTCTAGGTCGCCAATGGAAGATCCATCCGTTGCCGAGGTCGCCCCTTTAGGTGACGTCCATCCCTCTGTAACTAAAGAACACAACACTATGACCCTTGAGGAGCTCAGCTTACTAAGGGAGACTTATTCATTCCCTCAGGGTGTACAACTCAGACTTCCTGAGGAAGGCGAGACCATTATTTCTGCTCGCCCTGGCGAGGTAGCTTTCTACGAGGCCGCCTTTCCTGCGGGTCTCCGTTTTCCTATTCCCTTAATAATTAGGTCAATTTTGCTTTTTTATAAAATTTGTCCTGCTCAACTCGTCCCCAACGCATGGCGCAGTATCGTCGGTGCCGTGTCGTTGTGGCGAGTTCACAAGTATGTGATGACTCTATCCGAGTTTAGGAATATTTTTTCCCTTACCAATAATCCTAAGCCGGACCAAGGGTGGCTCTATTTTAAGGCGAGGTACAAGAAAACTATCCTCGGAGGGTACCCCAGCAACGTGAAGGGGTGAAAAAGCAGGTTCTTCTTTGCCTCCGGGGACAGTTGGGAGCTTTTTGATGAAGAACCTCGGGAGGGAGTACCGCGGATTCCGAGGTCATGGGGAATTCCAGGTCGGTTTTTATTTCGCCAATATTGATTTATTGATTAACAAGGTCGGTATTAACATGGGTCTCTTTTCAGATAAACGCTGCAACGAGCTGCCCACGTTGCTGTCGTTCGAGCAGGAATTCTATGACCAAATTTCGTAGTCAGTGGCGGAACGTGGGCGCTACGCGGTCCCCATGATTTTTAAAATCAAGGCTTTTCGCCGGGTTTTCAGCTCGCCCGGTTCTATGGAATCAGGAGAATGGGGCGATCATCTGCAACCTCCATCGACGTCGGGTGAAGCGGGTGAGTCCCGCTCTTCCCGTGGTGAACTTCAAGATGGCCAGCCCTGAGAGGACTCGATAGAATATCTAGGGACTGTTAGGAAGGAACTGAGGAGGGTTGCTCCTCATATTTCCGACCTGACCTTATTAAGATGGTCGGAGGGAAAAATCCGAGACCTTGTCTTAGAATTTTGCTCAGCGTTGGGATCGAGCTCGGTCTCGACATCAGAATCCTGGTCGGATTCTGAGCTATCCCCCGAGCTTAGATCGGATGGTATAAACCCTTGCTAACTTTGTTGATTATTTTTTTACGTCTGATATATATCTTTTTGCAGCAATATCGAAGAGGATCAGCCTCAAGAAGCTCGGTGAGAGGGTGGAGAGAGCCCGAGGTGAGAGTTCATCTAAAAAATCTGCTCCCCCCGCAAAGGAGGTGGTTATTGGCGAGAAGCGCCCGGTGGATGAACCTCCCATCTCGCCAAGCAAGAAGGCGAAGTTCGGGGATGAGTTCAAAGGCAAAGAGCAAGCCCCCATCCCTGAACCAAAAAAGAAGTCTGGTCCAGCACGCCATCCAATGGCCCCTTCTTTTGGTTCCGGGGAGGGAAGCTCGCCATCGTTGGGTACAGTTCTTGGTCCGAGGGCCTCCATTTTGGAGAGCCCTTTGGTGGCCGAGAAGATCCTTCGAGGGGTAATCCCTCCTACGGATCAAGAGAAGGTGGGGCAGCTTTCTCTGGATCAGACTGCCTCGAAATTTTTCCAAGCTCTCGGCCAGGTATTATTTTGATACTAACTTCTATTTGTTTTATCCTTGTTAAATATTATCGTTTTGATCTGATTAGATTTGTTTGTAGCAGGCGCTTGTGTTCGGAACTTCTCTGGCGGTGAAGAGCAGGGAGACAGTTGAGGAGGCAAGCCTACAACAGGGGAGAGCTGCCTCTTTGGATACTGAAGTTTCTCGCCTTCAGAAGCTGTCCGTAGATCTGGAGCAGCAACTGGCCGAGGCGCGAGCTCGGGAGCAGCAAGTCGACGAAGAGTTCGCCAAACTTAAGGCTGAAAGGGACACCTTCTCCGACAGTTTGTCAAAGGCAGGGCTTTTGGTTAAAGACTTGAGGGGGAGAGTGGAGCGTGCAGGAAAGCTGGCTATTGAGGAATTTAAATCCTTGTCAGATTTCTCCGAGGCTGTTGAAAGTGCCTCCTCGAAGTACTTTGGCGAAGGGTTTGACTTCTGTAAACGACAGCTCCGTCACCACCATCCCGACTTGGCCATAGACTTGGAGGAGATGCGTCTCGACCTCGACCTGCTTGACAAGGAGGATGAAGGGGAAGGGGGCGAGGAGGAAACGGTTGAAAAAGAAGATGCGAACCCTCCGAGCGACGCAGATCCTCAAGGCGATGACAACCCTCCCCCTTTATCATAAATGTAAATGTAATTTGTAATTTGAATTGTTATGAATATAAATGTTGACTTCTTCCTCGGCAATTTTGAATGTTGATTTTTATACTTGTTTGTGTATCCTTACGTAATTCTTAACTAATGGCGAACTAGGATAGGCGAGGTCATTTTCCGGTGATTTGGCAACTTTTAATTTTGGCTAGCAAGATGCCTTCATTAAGTGATTTATGGCGATCTTGATTAGGCGACCAAGCTCGATTAGGCGACCAAGATGCCTCCGTCATCTTTTGATGAACTGGCGATCGTGATTAGGCGACCAAGATGCCTCCGTCATCTTTCGATGAACTGGCGATCTTGATTAGGCGACCAAGATGCCTCCGTCATCTTTCGATGAACTGGCGATCTTGATTAGGCGACCTAGATGCCTCCGTCATCTTTCGATGAACTGGCGATCTTGATTAGGCGACCAAGATGCCTCCGTCATCTTTTGATGAACTGGCGATCTTAATTCGACGACCTCCATCCTGCACTTTATTGAAATAAACTGGAGAAGTTTTATTACTCGGAATAAAATCTAGGAGTTACAAGTATTCGCCCAAGGGAGTTATTAGAAATATTTCTTCAAATGCTCAGCGTTCCAAGGATGGGGGAGTGCTTTTCCGTTCATGTCTTCTAGCCAATAAGTTTCTGGTCTAGTTACCTTGACGACCTTGTAAGGGCCTTCCCATGTTGGTCCTAATTTCTCAGCATTTGGCTCTTTGGTTGATAGGGTAACTTTCCGCAGAACTAGGTCGCCAAGTAAGAATGATCTGTGTTTGACTCTCTGGTTGAAATATTTGGCGACCTGATGCTTATAAGCTACTTGGCGTATGCCCGTTTGTTCCCGTTTTTCATCAAGGAGGTCAAGGTTGAGTCTTAGCTCGCCTTCATTGCTATCCTTGTCAAAGTTTGAAGTTCTGAAACTCGGCATTCCGATTTCGACAGGTATTACTGACTCAGTTCCGTAAACTATGGAATAAGACGTTTCACCAGTAGGAATCCTGCTAGTCGTGTGATATGCCCATAAAATGCTCGGCAAGTCTTCCACTCACTCTCCTTTGAATTTCTCCAATCTTGTTTTTAGATTTCTTAAGATGGTCCTGTTGGTGACCTCTACTTGGCCATTGGCTTGAGGGTGACCAGGCGAGGAGAAATGATGTGATATGGCGAGGTCCGAGCAGAATTTCCTGAACCCATCATTGTCGAATTGTCGGGCATTATCTGAGATGAGAACTTTGAAAATTCCAAACCGGCATATGATACCCTTCCACACAAAATTCCTCATATTTTTTTCAGTGATTCTTGCTAACGGTTCTGTTTCTACCCACTTTGTGAAGTAATCAATAGCTACGATTAAGAACTTCCTCTGTAATAGAGCTTGAGGCAAAGGTCCTAGTATGTCGATCCCCCATTGGACGAATGGCCACGGGCTGGTAATTGGCACCATCTCGGTATGGGGAAGGTGGTTGGATGGAGCGAACCTTTGGCATTTGTCACACCCCCTGGTATATTTGGCTGCATCCTGTCCCATCTGGGGCTAGAAATAGCCTTGGCGAATCGCCTTTCGTACCAGCGATCTCGCCCCCGAATGATTTCCACAGATGCCTTCGTGGATTTCTCTCATCACATAATTGGCTTTCTTAGGTCGGAGACATCTTAGGAGGGGACCAAAGAATGATCGTTTATATAAAATTCCATGAAACAGGCAGAACCTTGCAGATCTATGGCGAATTCGGCGAGCTTAGAGTTTATCTACCGGTAGTGTACCGCTCCGGATGTAGGAGACGATCTCATCCATCCATGTCGGGTTCGTTCCTGTCGTACAGATGGATTTGGCGACCTCAATGCTTGGTTTGGACAAGAATTCCAAAGGTATACTTCTGTCTGATATGAAATCAAAAGTTGAAGCGAGATTGGCTAGGGCATCTGCCTTTCTGTTTTCTTCTCTGGGGATCTGTTGAATGGTGAACTTTTTGATCTTTTGAGTTAAGCATTTGACTTCATCCAAATTAGCTACCATCCGTACGTCCCTGGCGAGGTAATCTCCCTGAACTTGGTTGGCCACTAATTGAGAATCACTGTAGGCGTCAATTGACTGGACTCCCAATCTTGTGGCGACTCGTAATCCGGCGAGGAGTGCTTCATACTCAGCTTCGTTGTTGGTGACTTTAAACCCAATCCGTATAGCGTATTCCATTTGTTCACCTGCCGGAGTTTGGAGAACAAGCCCTGCACCGCATCCGTGTTGATTGGAAGACCCATCTACAAATAATTTTCATTTGTCAAGCGTTACCCCCAAGCTGTCGAGACTGTTCTCCGAGCTTCCGAGGTCCTTTTCTAAGTTACGAATCTCTGCCTCTGAGAATTCTGGATCGGGCTCATGGGTAGACTCAGCCACGAAGTCGGCTAAAGCCTGGGCTTTTATTGTTGTCCTTAGTTTGTAGTTAATATGGAACTCGCTCAACTCAATGGACCATTTCAGGAGTCTTCCCGAGGTGTCTGGTCGTTGAAGAACTTGTTTCAACGGTTGATCAGTTAGCACGGCGATAGGATGGGCTTGAAAATAATGGCGAAGTTTTTTGGTGGCAATCAGGAAGGCGTAGGCGAGCTTTCCAATCATTATGTATCTGTTCGCAGCACCTATCAAGACCTTACTAACATAGTATACCGATTTTTGGACATGGTCTTCTTCTCGGATGAGCACGGCACTTACTGCTGTGGGCGAAACGGCGAGGTATATGAACAATTCTTTCCCGGTGGTTGGATACTTTTTGAGCTGTTGAAAAGTTTCCTCCGATTCTTCTGTCCACTGGAAATTTTGATTTTTCCTTAAGATTTTGAAGAACGGTAAACATTTGTCCGCTGATTTGGAAACAAATTGGTTGAAGGCGGCAACCCGCCCAGTTAACTGCTGGACTTCACGGATATTTCTGGGCGAGCTCATCCCGAGCAGAGCTTGAATTTGGTCTGGATTAGCTTCAATTTCACGTTTGGTTACTAAGAACCCTAAGAATTTTTCGGATGATACGCCAAAAATACATTTGGAAGGATTTAACATCATCCTGTGATTCCTCAGAATGTTGAAAGCTTCTTCAAGATGGGCGACGTGCTTTGCTGCTTCGAGGCTTTTCACGAGCATGTCGTCTATATATACCTCCATGGTCTTTCCAATCAGCTCTTTGAACATCTTGTTCACCAATCTTTGATAAGTAGTCTCAGCGTTTTTGAGACCAAATGGCATGACCTTGTAGCAATACAATCCTCGTTCCGTGATAAATGAAATTTTTTCTACGTCGGGGGGAAACATCTTGATCTGGTGATATCCGGAGAAGGCATCCATGAAGCTAAGAAGCTCGTGCTTAGATGTGGCGTCGACTATTAAATCAATTTTTGTCAGTGGAAAACTGTCTTTTGGGCATGCTTTGTTAAGATCAGTATAGTCCACACATACTCTCTACTTCCCTCCCTTTTTTGGGGCGACGACGACATTAGCTAACCATTCCGGGTAGTGGGCTTCCTTGATCACTTTAGCTCTAATGAGTTTGGCGACCTCCTCGTAGATAACCCGAAGCCGCTCGGGGGCGAATTTTCTTCTCTTTTGGCGAACTGGAGGATTAGCCGGATTGATCTATAATTTATGCATGGCGACCTGGGGATCTATCCCCGGGACGTCGCCTTGGGACCAGGCAAAAACACCGAAGTTTCTTTTTAAGAATTCCACTAAAGCACTGCGCAATTCTTTGGCAAGTTCTGTTCTGATCATAACGTGGCGATCAGGATATTCCGGATGTATGGAAATTGGGGTAGTTTCTTTAAGGGGTTTAGTGTTTTCGATTTCTCGGGGATCCATCAAGACAACCTGTTCCACCTCGTCCCTCAGAGGTTCCATCTCGCCATCGTAGATCGGTAATTGCTATTGGGCATTCTGTACTGGGGGGTCTCAATCTTCATAGCCGAAATAAAACATTGTCTGGCCACTTTCTGGTCGCCCCGCACTTCACCCACTCCTACAGAAGTGGGGAACTTCATTTTCAGGTGGTAGGTTGAGGTGATCGCCCTAATTCCGCCTAGAGTTGGACGACCTAAAATGGCATTGTAGGGGGAAGGGCAATCAACCCCGATGAAGTTCTGCCAAATGGTAGTTTGGCGAGGTTCTGTCCCCAAAGTAACCGGCAACTTAACCCATCCCAGTGGATGAGTCAGATTTTCTCCAAATCCCACCAAAGGTGTCAGGAATGGCTGCAATTTATCGAGCCCTATCTTCATTTTTTTGAATGCAGAGATGAACAGAATGTCGGCCGAGCTACCATTATCGACCAAAATTCTTTGGACGGTAAAATTGGCGATGATGGCCGAAACGACTAGGGCATCGTCATGAGGTAGGTGGAGGCCTTTCATGTCATCATTGTTGAAGGTAATTGGTGGGTGGTCATTGGCTATTGGCGAGGAGAGGTTGTAAACTTCTGCGGACAGCATGTCTGCACTTCTGGCGTGCCTCTTTCTGGATGAGTTCGAACTCCCTCCGGATCCAAACCCGCTGTATATTACCTGAATGTCTCCAACTGTAGGTCGATTGTCGCCATATCTTCTTTCCGGTGAATTGGGAGAAGGGCGATCTCCCACGTACTTTCTCAGATACCCTCTTTTGATGAGGTCGGCTATTTGCTCCTTTAGATGAAAGCAGTCTTCGGTGTTATGGCCATGGTCTCAGTGAAACTCGCAGTATTTGTTTTTATTTCTCTTCCGGGGATCAGTCTTGATTTTCGAAGGCCACTTGACGAACTCTTCATGCTTGATTTCTGTGAGGACTTGGGCAATAGGAGCGTTAAGTGAAGGCAACACCAGCTCCGTGCGGCGAGGTGGAGTGCGAGGTCGCCTGTCACTTGTCCGCCTCGAGTCCCGATTAGGCTTCTTTCTCCTCCATTCATCGTCCCTATAATAAGATCGCCTCATTTCAGGTTTTTTCCTCTTATGGTCCTCCTTTCCTCTTCGCCTTCGTTTGGCTTAGGCCAATTCCTCCGCGGCGATGTACTTATCGGCTTTACTTTGAAGGACGGACAATGTCTTCGGAACGTTCTTGGATAGAGAATCGAATAAGGGACCTGGGCGAAGCCCCTCCATCATTGCCATGACGACTACCTTGTCACTGGGATCTTCAATTTCTAATATGGCCTGGTTAAATCGCTTCACGTAATCTTTCAAGTTCTCTGTTTTCTTCTGGTGGATGGTGAAAGATGGGATGCATTCTTCTGCCTTACCTTGCAGCTTATAAAATTAGCCACGAAAAGTCTGCTCAGTTCACCAAATGAATCTATGATTCCAGGAGTCAACTTTCGGAACC
>BRYE01000017.1:7550227-7557727 GCA_030159115.1 Actinidia arguta var. hypoleuca | reverse complement strand
CAGGGTCTTTCTGTCCATTTTCTAGACGGAAATCGACTGCTGGTGTTAATTGCAAATGGAATGTTAGTTTGGGGTACAAATTGAAAAAGGACAAAGGGAGAATCATTCAATAGATTAAGGGAATAAGTGTAATACCCCCCCTCCCCCCCGGAAAATATTTGTTCCAATCTGGGCCGCGCTACTTGCCCACCATTTGTCATTGGGCTCGAGAGCCCATTCCATGTTCCCAGCCAGCACCCGACATAAAAAGGCCAAAAGAAACGACTTCCTCTACAGTCCTTACGCGCCCGAATCCGGCGAAGTTTCTCCGAACACCAAAGCCCAACCAGAGAGAGAATCAGATTGCTGTTTGATCATTTCTCTCTCGCTTGCCTCACATACACAATTGTGTGTGTGTATATATATATATATATATATAATATATATATATAGAGAGAGAGACAGAGAGATGCACATTCATATGTGTATGGAAAGGAGTGAAGATGAGCATAGTGCCAAAGGAGACGATAGAGGTGATTGCACAGAGCATCGGTGTTTGCAATTTGGCCCCAGACGTGTTGCCCGCGCTCGCTTCCGATGTGGAGTACCGCGATCATGAAATCATGCAGGTATATAGACAAATTTGTGTAATTATTCATCAGAAATTTCGTGTTTAATTTACTCTCCCTCTCTCTCTCTGTCTCTCTGTCTGTCTTCCTCCAATTTGAATGCCCATGTTCCAGGATCTTTTGTAATTGACATTAAAAATTTAAATTGTATAATCCTATTACCATCACCAAATATTTCCGATAAATTAACAAAAGAATTTATATACTCAAGCCATTTTTTTTCATCAAAATTATTTTTCTGTTGAGAAACTTGTATTTAACGGTATAGCTAATCCAAGACCCAATAAATGAACACGGTAACGGTAATAAAAAAACTCAAAAAATGAACATGGTCTATTGGTGAAAATATCATATGATATCTAATTTTCAGGGTGAATTCTCATACATGAACTTTTTTTCCCCAGAAGAAATAGAACATTTATATTTTTTTCCAGAGTGGTGTCGCCACTGCCCATGTTGGGTTTCCTTTGATAAGAGAGTAAATTAGAGCGAGAAAGATGAGGTTGTGCTTGGTGTTGCTTGATTTGTGAACTGTCAATTGCATGCGCCATTCAAACAGAACTACTTTGACTGTTGACGATGTGGAGAGTGCGCTTAAGAAACGTGGAGGTAAAAATCTTCAATTTTATGATAACTATTGGATTGGTTTTAGATTTATTGTGTTTCCCTGTGTGACCACTATGAAACGTACGGACATGTATTGTTGGAGGCATAGAACTAAAAATAGGTCAGTAACGGCCATTACGTAATGGTAACGACGGCATCCATTCCGGTTACACCCCATTTTTAACGGCGAAATTCAAATCACACCCATAACGGCTGTTACACTGAGAAGAGAAGTACGGGAGCGAAGAAGGTAGCGTTGGGGCCAAAACGTCGGCGAATTGGACTCCACTGGGGAAACCCTAACGGGTTGCTGAAGCTTAGATTTGGGCTAGTACTGGTGCCGCATAGCTCAAGTGGTGTCGGTTGGGTATGACTGTATGAGGACGATGAAGATGATGGGGAGGTGATTATATATTCTGGCCATAGTGGCCAGGACCCAGGACACTTGGACAAGCATTCGAAACAAACCGCGGATCAGAAGTTGGAGGGTAGGAAGTTGTGGATTAATGGACTACAAGTGGACTTGCTTGAATGAAAATGCAAATAAATGACGTGTTGTTAGTTGTTAATTTGTTACCTCCTAACATTCAAAAGGTGATAGACAATTTGTAAAATTTAAATTGCAATACAAAGTTAGTGGCTTGGAATTGCACTGTAAATTCGATTTATCTTAGTAAGTCATGCAAATTATTTATTTTATAATATTTATTGTCAATATTATTCATGTAAAAAAATAAAATTTATTTTTATATATAATATTTTCTTAACATAATCTAAAAAATTAGTCAATCCAAAATGACACTCACAATCCACTAATTTTTTAATAATAAAAATAAAATTTTAATTTTTGAATAGATAGATCCAAATTGAACTTTTGTAATTACATATAATGTATAAAATTTTGATTATATCATGCGCTAGCAACACAATAGCAACATAATTATGCTGATTTATACCGTTCACTTTGCTTGTCTTGCTATTTTAATTACTCTCGTCAAAATTGAAGTCTATTGGGTATAGATGTCAAGCGGGCCTTGCCAACACGGCACTGGTACGGCACGATTTGAGCACAGTCCAAGTTGGGCACGGCACGGGTACGACACGAAAAAAAACACAATACGGGCATGATTTTAGCACAATCTAATTTGAGCACGGCACGGTGTGAGCCGGCGCAGCACGAGCACGACACGGTAATTGGACTGACACTACACTACACAGTCAAAACCCGTCATGGCATGGGCACTACACGATAGTTAAGCTTGGTTTGGCACTGCACGGGCACAAAACAGAAGTTGCACGGATACGGCACGGGTATTGGCCTGGCTTGACGCTTAAGTTGCAAGAAATTATTAATTATTAAATAAAATTTAAATAAATAAATTGACTTGCCATTATAAGAAAAAAAATAAAATAAAAATATTTTTTTGAAAAAGAAAAGTAAAACAAATAATTTTTGACTTATTCACGAGTTATGGCCATAAATAAATAAATAACAAAAATAATAAATTAGGCAAAAATAAAATAAAAAAATATTTTATTTTATTTCAATAAATGAGAAAAAATAAAAAATAAATTTTTTAATAATAAAAATAAAATTGAATTATTGAATTGGTATGTCAAAATTTTGAATTATTTAAATTACATAATATGTATAAAAATTTGATTGTATTATTCGCTAGCCACAATATTGCAACATAATTGTGACGATCCATGTTGTTCACTTTGTTTGTCTTGCTATTTTAATCACTCTCGCCAAATTTAAAGTCTATCTGGTATTTAAAGTCCTTTCATCCGGGATATTGATTCATTATCAATCAATAAATTATCTCATTTGATCAAGTATGTAAAGATAATGAAATCACTTTTATATTTTGCATAGATGATATAATCACTCCTACTTAAAATTAAACGGTTCCGATTAAAAAAAAAATATTTTAATGGCCGTCGAGTCATACATTATAAGACATTATTTCTCATAAATGCACCGAATGTATTCCGATCAGGTAGTTGCCGACATTGCATCATCACTTTTTTCGGAGAAAATTATTGAATTGATGAGCTATGAAATCATAACGTTTTAGATTGAACATTCGAAAAATCGAGGTTGCACCTGTCTTTGAATCCTATACATTGAACTTACTTGATTATGAATAAACCTATTATACTATATGATAATGTACGATAGCTAAGTGATCGCAACATAATTATGACGATCCAAAACGTTCACTTTATTTGTATTATTATTTTAATCACTTTCGCCAAATTTAAAGTCTATTGGGTATTGTAAGTACTTTCATTTGGGATATTGGTTCATTTAAAATAAAAAAAATTGTCTCATTCGATCAAGTACGGAATGATAATTAATTTATTTTAATTTTTGCATCGAGGATATAATCACTCCCACGTAAAACGTAAATGGTTCCGTTTCGAAAAAAAATAATATGACGAGTCTTAAGAAATGCAATTTTATGATAAAATTTATTATTTTTCCTATATAATTTTTTTTTATTTTCATTTCAAAATTTTAATACTTCATTATTATTTTTTTCCTAACGTCACGCAACCGAGTCCTGATTTAACAAGCTTTGCTTTATATTGCAAAACGTTTTTTGCAACTCCCCTGACACGTGAGGTGCGTTGATGTGATTAGTTTGTTTATTTTTTTATTTTGTTTTTTTCATTAGTTTTTAGTCATTTAAATTTTGTTTTTAGTTTTGTTTCTTTTTTTAATTAGTTTTGTTAATTTTTGTTATTTTTTTTAGTTTTATTTCTTTTGTTTTATTAATTTTATTTTTTTAATCAATTTTATTTATCAAAATAAAAAAAATAAATTTGATACAAAAATAATAAAAAATAATTAAAAAAAGAAACAAAATTACCAAAAAAAAATGAAAACAAAAGTAAAAAAAACACACACTTAAAAACCTAATTAAAAAGAAACTAAAAAATGGGGGGGGGGGGGTGGGAAAATGGAAGGGGGAAAGGGGAGTGGGGGGGTCCGTTTGGGAAAAGGAAAAGGGGAAGGGGAGATAAGAGAGAGAGAGGGTAAAATTTAAAAAATGTATCACATCATCCACACCTCCTTGACACGGGAGGTGCGAACAAGTCCCCTTTATAGCGTGTCAGGTGTGAACAACAGGTCCTCTTTATATTTTACAGTTCACTCACAAAGGAGTGAGAAGGGAGAGGCATTGTATAGATTTGACGGGCAGGGCTCTGCCCCTCCAGTCACTTCATATAGGACAAACCCCTCTGTACCCACAGTCTGCAACTCTTTAATAATTTAATTTAATTTTTTTTGATTTCAACTAAAAATGAAACAGCTTTGCTCTACTTTCATTACAAATTCAAGTGGGAACAAAAGTAATGGTTGCACATTGCCGTGACCACAACATGGTGGTAGACAGCCCAATAGATATATGATTTCTAAGGCTAAATGGCACTACCCCTCAACACCTATGAAATATCACTATCTACCTAATTATTCTTTAAATCACAGGAACACCCATTATTTTAAAAAATAGTGTTATTTTTTACCCATTTAGTCAATTTTTAGTGATGGTGTTGGCAAAAATTCATAAAAAAACTTATACAAATGCTCATATAAAAAATAGGTAAACAATAAATTTTGCTTGAGGATGCATTAATGTTGCACGGTTCCGATTCGAAACAATACTCTAACGACCCTCGAGTAATATGATTTTACGAAAAAAGTTTCATACTTTATTATTTTTTTTCAAAAGAAATAAAAATGAATCAAATTAGATTTAAGTGGGGTGCACTAATTAGTTTTTTTTTTTTAAATACCATTGATTTAAATATTCAAATTTTAATTTGGACAAATCAATTCTATTTTCAATCATTTGGTACAAATTTGTTCAAATAGTCATAATAATATATGCTAGTAATTTACATAAAAAACAGGTAATTTTTTACAATCAAACATGACACGTCATAGAGTTGAAAAGACTTATTTGTTAGACTTACGCAATTTTTAAATATTTTTTGTTTTTATATAAGCAATTCAGTTACTTATATTTATCACATGAAAATGGGCCTTCAAAGAACAAAATGGGAAAAGTGTGGTCTCCCCAAAATGAATGATAAATGAAGGGGTTTGGTACGATCAAATTGAGACAGATAATTAAATGGAAAGGTGACTGGCAGTGTGACCTGCTCCTGCAGCTCCTGCTAGAGTATTAATGCTCCTGAAGTCTTGATAAAAGTCATGAGAGAGATAGGGTATTTTTTTTTATTGAGAGAGACTAGTGGAGAGGTGCTTTTCCCACATAAATTTTTAATTCTCTTTAAAAATTTAAATTATAAAAGTTTTAGTTTTTCAAAACTATACCCTACAACTGGATAAAAATGTATTCAAAATTGAGAATAAAGTGGCAATATTAAAAAACTATTGCATCTCTATTTTAATTTGATTACTGATCATTATATGTCTATTTAAAAAAATTAAATTTTACAAAAAGTCTAACATTGTGGGACAGAGAGAGTAATGACAATCTTCTTCAAAGCTTGAATCTTTGCTAAAAAATTACTGAATTTGTCCGGGATGCCTTATATGACATTAATTTAAAATTAAAATTTTAAATGTAAGTTATAATCGTACAATAGTGAAGGCTTGATTGACAAATTTGCTTATATATATGCGCTTGCACATAAATAGGTATAGGTGTAGGTGTATAAATATACATTTTTGGCCTTTGGCGTTCATGGAGTTACTATTGCATTTTAGTCCAAAACCATGAAGTACTAAAATGGTTATTTTTTTAATCAAAAAGAGGTAAAGTACTCCAAGTCTGAACTGAAAGGGGTAAAGTAATTTTTTTTAAAGTTTTAAATAATGAGTCATTTGACTTGGAAAAAAACTTTTTATTAAAAGAAATCAAAAAAAAAATCAAGAGAGGACGGAACACGAAAGCTGTGTGCAAGACTTCATCCATCCCACGGATAATTAAATGGAAAGGTGACTGTGGCGGTGTGGCCTGCTCCTGCTGGAGTATTAACGCTCCTGAAGTCCTGACAAAAGTCATGAGAGAAATAAGGTATTGTATTTTATAGAAAGAGACTGGTTGAGAGGTGCTTTTTCCGCATAATGCTATGTTTACACATAAAAGTATACAATATTTGTACAACAAACTCAAAACGACGTCGTTTTGGACGAATAAATACAAAACGACGTCGTTCAACTAAACATTCCGCGTTTTGGCCCTAAATGGAATGACGTTATTTTGTATTTATTCGGTCAAAACGACGTCGTTTTGCGTTGTTGTACAAATGTTATAAAAAAGTGTGTAACTGTATCATTTCTCGCTTTTCCCTTCCCATGTCAAATCCTCTCCCTTGGCCCCACTCCCAAATTTACCGTTGTGCCCCTGAACCCCTCCCTCCCTCCCTCCCTCCCTCCTTTTTTCCTTTCCCCTGGCTAGCCTCCTATCAGAATTTGATTAAATGTCAATGTATACTGTTTTCTGTGCATGTTAAGTCCATGGACTGGATTACATCATTAAGCAACATATAAACATAATCTGTGGTCAATTTGCAAAGTAGTTGATTTTGTATGTTGCATTATGTTTTTTCTTCACGATTTTCAGCCTAGCCCCCCTCCTCTTTTTTCAATTTTTTTTAGTTTATTTGTTTTTATACTTTTTTATTAATTTTTTTCTTTATTAGTTTTTTTTTTTGGATAAATATTTTTTAATTATATATTTATAATCTTTTGTTTATTTTTTAGTTATAAATTTTAGGAGTCATTATTTGTAAAAAATAAAATATAAAAAAGACTGATAAAAATATAAAAAAACTAATAAAAAAAAGAAACAAAACTCATGGAGAAAAAGAAACAAAACTACAAAAAATTAAATAAAACTTAAAAGAAAATGGTTTTTTTTATTAGTTTTATAAATTTTTATAAATAATGACTCTCAAAATTTACAACTAAAAAAAAAGATTACAAACATATGATAAAAAAAATTGTTTATCCAAAAATAAAACTCATAAAAAAATAATAAATTTGATAAAAAAATATAAAAAATAATAAAATAAAATAAACAAAACTAAACAAAACAAAACAAAAAATACAAAACGGAAAAAAAACAAAAAACAAAGAGAGAGCAAAGGGGGGGGGGGCAATATAGTCATTGTCCCATAGTCATTGTCCAAGGGGACAATTGTGTCATGCGTGGAGGTGGTTTGATATGGGGAGGGGGAGTAGCAATTTTTGGACTAGACATGACTGTTTAGGTCTCAGATATTATGATTCTAATGGATACTC
>BRYE01000017.1:7527727-7530227 GCA_030159115.1 Actinidia arguta var. hypoleuca | reverse complement strand
GAGCATCCAAAGCAACAATATTGTGTCACAACTACGCAAACTGACATTTTTCACAATGATACAAGCCCCGATGTGTATTAGACTATGTTTTGATGGCAGGAATCAAGGCAAAGATGTGAGAATCCCATTACCAGGAATCCCTTCTCTAATAATATGATACTTGCATCATAAGAGTTCTTTGTGGGAACATGGATAAATTTTACATACTATAAGCCCCTGTTTTTCTTTTTGGTTCCCTTGAATACTCTAGGAATTTGAAATTCCCATGGCTGGTTTTGAGAATGAGATTCCCACACTCCAGCTTAAGAAGGTAACCAGGAATCATATTCCATGACGCACCAAAACATTGGAATAAAAGAGCTTTGAATGAGAATCATATCCCATATTTCAGTTCTTGCAATCGAAACCCACCCTACAGCATAGATGAGGAAAGGATACAGGGACTTCGATTTCCTATAATATCAGGAATACACATAATGGAATTAATTGAAGGAAACAAAATCATAATCCTATTTACAACTAATACAATATAGAATCATGGTATCTAACCAGTAATGCCCCGTCTTCAAATATACTTCGTTGATTGCAGAGGGAGCAGACATAAAAACAACTCTACGTAAAGAAATTAAGCTTATCAGACATCAAAGCATTCCTCCAAAACATCCAAACTGCAGGACGTGTCAATATGTCTTGCATGAAAAAAGAGCCATAGAATTGCATTAGCAAAGAGTTAAGAGAAGTAAATGAATTCTCCCATAACCTCCTCAAGTAAGTTGAAAAAATTTACAAACGCATGTACCTAAAGTTTATGTTTCCACATTCTACTACTTTAGCTTTAAAAATCTGTAAGCTAGATCAAATAAGACGGGTGTGGGGTTCTGGAAAGACATCGCCATGTGGCATTCCTGAAGGGTGCCATGTCACTCTCCTATGAGCGAGCCACCTTGGCTCCTCTCTATCGCATGGACAATTTTCCTAGCACGAGCTTCCTTGGCTCCTCACCATCCACACCATAGCCTAATTGGAGGTTTGTAGACCACCCAAATCTAGTGAATTGGTCCACAAGTTCCCTTGACGTATTGCTTACTTGCCGAAGTACCATAGGATGATCCAAGTGATGGGCAAATCGAAACCTTGTCAGAGGCAACGCGGCTTGGCATCCCTTCCTCCAGTTGATTTCCATCAAACCCATCTCCCGGAATGCCATTGTCTACAACGCTCTTAGCCACTTCGCCAGCAGACCTCTCTTGGAGTATGATACTCGTCAATGTATGATCCTGAGACTTTAAAGGAGGCTTAGATACTTCCATCTTGCCAAACCAACATGAAGGAGACACCTGTCATGAGTTGAGCTGGACACTCTCCTCCAGCCGTTCTGTATAAAGAAATTCTCATACATAGAAAAGGATCTTTAGCTCTCTGGTTCGTCTCCTACCTTTCCGACCAAGAGCTGACCTTCTCTACTGGCGTCCCCCCTCTCTCACTCTCTAAACCTGCACTAATCTCTCTTCTCCTACAAAAGGGAACAGTGGAAGCAAGAAATTGTATGACCTAGACAGTTAGAAACACAACGTAGACACAGTTTTACATTACCATCCACAAGATTCAAGAAGTAGAAGAAAGTTTAACAAAATGGTTTACCCCATGGAAAATAGTGAGCAAAACCAATTCATGTTAGACAAGGAAGAAATATTTTTCATATAGATTTTATTTCTCTTCTTCAGAGTTTACTTAGGTAAATGAAAATCAGTCCTACAGATTGGGAACAGTGTGATTCCATGTCCATTTTTGATACATATCAACTATAAAGTATTAAAGATGCTAAACATTCATCGTTTAATTTTAACCAAAACAATTTTTGAATTTGTGGACAAATGTAGATTGAGTACGTTAAAATTGTTTCCTTTAAAATAGCACCGTAAGTTTTCAAAAATAATAATAAAAAAGGTAAAATATGTCCGCTAATTCCAAACGATCCTTTTTAGTTTATGAAGTGTCTTGGCTAATGTATCTACACCAATAAAATTTTAATTGATAATTAATGAAGCGTCTTAGCACCACTGAATAAAATTCTAGTATATCCTTCTACTTAATCTAAAAAAATAGTATTAATGTACTAATAAGAAATATAGTAATGCTCCGTTTGTTTCGGACAAAATTATTTTTATCCGAAAAATGTTTTAGGGAGAAAATATTTTCTAGAAATGAATTTGCTTTGTGGCGTTTGGAAAGATATGAATTCATTTTTCGGAAATCAATTCTATTATTTGTTTGGTATGAAAAAATCACAAACAATTAAAAACACTAATAATCGATTAACCACACCCTTACTTTGAAGTAGGGCTACCAATTGATCAGATTCGGATCAAATTCATAAAAAATTGACACACAAATCCAAATTCAAATTCGAATATGGTAAATTCACATTACTCAAATCTAAATCGATATCCAATCCGACTTACATGAATATCGATTCAAAATCTAATAAAAATCACCCGAT
>BRYE01000017.1:7467727-7480227 GCA_030159115.1 Actinidia arguta var. hypoleuca | reverse complement strand
AAATTCTCTTTTTATAGTTAAAAATATGACTTTAGTCTAAAATTTTCAACCATAAATATGGCTATGAACTCAACCATAACTCCCTCATTAGTGGGTTTATGGTTGCCATGATAACTTCCTCAGTAGTAGGTTTATGGCTGCCATCATAACAACCATTAGAGACTGTTTATGGCTCCAAATAGTGCATCCATTAAAGACTAAAAATTGCAGTCATTTGGCCTTTCATTCACCAAAAAAAATTCCAACAGGGACAAAGAAAAAGTAATAAGAAAGATAGATAATCTAATAGTTCGAGAGTGTGTTTGGATTAAGATTTGGCGAGGAGAAAAGAATTCATTTTTATGCACAAAAATAAAAAATTTAGTGATGGAAAAGGAAACACAGGCCGAAGATAGCCATGTTGTTTCTGGTCTTGGGTCCTCTTTCACAACCACTTGCATTGCAATCTAGGTTGCAAACTTAATTGCAATTTGCAGAAGCATGAATGGACTTTTTTTTTTGCGTGAACAATAAGGTTATCTGATTTATGAAAATGGCAAAAGAATTATTAACATTTAAATACACTATTTATGAGCTTGCCTGCCCCTATTAGGAAAGAATCATCGAAACAGAATCTCTAGGGGCTGGCCCCGAGTAATTAGCATCACCCACCATTTCACTCCACTTGTAAGCACAAAATACCTAAAAATTATTTAGTGCTCTTAGAAAAAATCATAATGGTGATCTAATATTGAAGTAATTGGTCTAAATAATAGGGCCTACTACTTCTTTATCTGAGTTATAAAATGTATCATTTATTGATTGGTGTATAGCATTGCTATAAGAGCAGCAAATAATCTTTCCAAAATACCTCACTTTGGAATCATTTTGTTTTCTTTTCCAAAGCCTCTGAGAAATGGAAATTATCCTAAAAGTTTCTCGCGTTTGATGGTTAGAATGAATTGGACTTTACTCGGCTCAACAAGTTTTGTAAGCAGTGTTATAGTACCTGAATTTGAATCAAAAAAGTTTTTTGAATTCAAAATGAATGGTTTAAATTTATTTGAGTGTGTGGTCCTCCTTTAGGTAATTGAATTTGTATCATTCATTTTTGAATTCGGAGAATATTTTTTGTCTAAATATGAGACCTCTCAAATTTTTATCTTAATCCCTTAAGATCTGTTATATAAAACAATGGCTTTGGGGCTAATACGTTTTTATTATTTTATAACTCAGTATTCAACTTAAGGATTGATTAATTGGGGGACCAATTATACTATCCACTAGTAGGGGCACGATTAAAGCTGAATCAAAGCCCCGAATGAACTGGCCCAACTCAAGAATTGGTATTGAACTTTAGACCTTGGAAAAAAAACTTCATACTCTCATCTTCAAGGTTCAGGCCTAGACCACCATGTCAATCCATGTGATTACTTTTAGGGCTAATACCTAATTATATTTTTTTCACTTTCTTAACCAATCAAAAAAATAAATAAACAAATTTAGCTTTTTTCCGGTCTTTATCTTTTCTATATTTTACCCTTTACTTTATTTTTCATAATTTTGGGGGGGCTACTTATATACCACAGAGAAATATATATATGCATGTTATATATAGTAATTAGATGTTGGTTTACTCATTTTAAATACAAGAATACTATACTTACCATCTGTTTTGACAATTTTGATGTAATATTTAATGTGGCATAATTCATAACTATTATATATAACTAAATTATTTGTTAAACTCATTGCATCAATAATTATATGAATGTAACATGTCAAATGAAAAATAAAAAGATCAAAATAAAAGATAAGCATAGTGTTGTCTTTTCATATGGGCTCAGTTTGGGATATAGGTTTTTATGCTTTCTTGGTTTTTGAGTTTTTTTATTTTTAGTAAATTATTTTTGTCGTTTAATCAAAATTTTATATTTTTCAGTTTCTCTGGACAAAAGGAGTCCGAAAATATAAAAAAATTATCTAATTTGAAAAAAAGTTTACTAAAGACGAAAAAAACGTTTCAGATGTTTTTTTTAAACAAATGTTTTTATTTGTCTTAGTGATTTTTTTAAATTAAATGAATATGCTTATATTTTCAGACTCTTCTCGTCAAGAGAAACTAAAAAAGTATAAAATTTTGAATCAAATAATAAAAGAAATTCACTAAAGACAAAAAAATTCAAAAATCAAGAAAGTAAAAAACCAAAAAAATCTATAACCCAAAATGGACTATAACATATCAAAGTGCTATTTTGTTAAATATGGTGTAAAATGGTCCCCTGACTCGTAGTTCATGTAAAGTTTCAACAGGAGCTTTCATCGATTTGCTATTCATTATGTAATGAAAGAAGATCGCATGGTCTTTGATTGAAAGATAAATGGAAGAAAGGGTAGAATTCAAAGTAAAGAAAGATTTTTGATGTGGGTAAAATAATCACTTATTTATAATAAGTTGAGCACGTCACCATGACTCTATTATTTTTATGGTCGCCCCTCATTTTGATCGCTAATCGACCGCTTCTCCCGGAAACAGGCACAGACTCATCTTCAGCTCGCCATGAGGCAAGTTCATTCACATTGCCAAATCAGAGACCAACCTTAAGGGTTAGTATGATTGCGGGTTGCTCTCCATATGGCATTCTCCTATATCTTAGGGATATACTTCCCAAATACGGCTACCCAAAAATCTCTCTTGATTGTCTTCACACGGATCTTCAACCTCCACCTATATAAAAGTCAATCCCCCATTACAAAAAGGTGCACTTAATAAAGAACATTTAACTGCCATACAGTTTCACAAAGTTTTGTTATGATATTTTATTATGTTTATATTTGCCTTGGTCTGATCTTCACGCCGGAGGAGTTTTGAGCGGCCTCACCCCGGTCAATCACGTTTGTTCATATCCTACACAAGTCGCCCGAGTTATTGCCGGGGTCCAGAGCCGAGGTAAAAGGAGTAATTTTGACTGTTGGTTGCTCGTCCTAATTTTCTACAACAATCGTTTGGCACCGTTTGTGGGAAAGATAGTTCTCGATTTTTTATGCACCTGCGCAACGTTTGATACCTAGACCAAGTGCCATTAGCTCTTTAGATATAGAGCTCATCCAATGGCCAATACCAGTTAAACTCTGGATCTATAGGGGCTCCACCGTGAGATACATGGTATGGCCGAGCAGATAAGAATCATGAATGAGAATAACGCCCGTCGCAGCCAATCCACCACCTCCTGCCGCACCTCCCATTCTGGATATCCAACGATCTCATTGGTCGGGCGATGACGATTCACAGAACAACCGTAGTACTGGCCGAGCACGAATAGGCAACATCAATCGCCAAAGTTCTAGTCCTCGACATGAACGAAGTTCCTCCTTGTTAGAATCCTGATCATCCAGCTGAATCCCTAAAATGGAGGGAGAGAAAATCAGGCAAAGAGGAAGGTCGCCTCGCCGAGAAGACCAGAAGCCCAGGCGCCGAGAAAATTCCACCTTACAAAAAATTAGAGATCTGGATGCTGACCTTGACGCCATCAATACTGGGGCGGGCGCTCCAGTAACCGTGGATGCTTTGATCAAGCAAACTGAGCCATCGTTCACAAGGAGGAGGAGGAGAGTCAGGGTTTCCTCTAGGTTCAAGCTACCTACTCAGCTCGAGATCTATGAAGGAAAGACAAATCCTACGTACCATCTGGATTCATACAAAGCTTGACGTACTCTAGGGATATTCTGACGAGGCAATGTGCAAGGCCTTCTCTGCAATGTTAAAGGGTCCAGCGAGATCATGGTTCAGAAAATTATCTCCAGGAACCATTGACTCGTTTGACGACTTGAGTAGGCTTTTCATTACCAATTTTATGAGTTGCCGAGTCAGAAAGAAAAATACCTCCCATTTCTTTATCATCTACCAAAAAGAGACCGAGAGTTTAAAGGATTATGTAAAACGGTTCAACCAGGCTATCTTGGAGGTAGAGGACCCCAGTGACAAAGTGGTGATCATGGTGACGCTGGAAGGACTACGTCCGGACCCATTATTTGATTCCTTCTCAAAGAACGTCCCAAAAATCTTGTCAACTCTCCAAGGCAAAGCTGACAATTATATTGTCGCGGAGGAGTTGGCTGAGGCCAAACGAAGAAGGCAAGGAAGGAATGATAAGAGGAAGGAACTCGACACCATGTGAACAGATTACCACGACTAGGCTAGAAACAAGAGGCCAGATCGGGATTTGAGGCGATGAACCAATGATAGGCGCCCTTGTACACCACCTCGCCATTCAGAATTAACATTCCCCCTCTTAACGTTCCCATCACCTAGGTACTCACAGAAAATCAAGCACGAGGAATTTGTTAAGTGGCATGAAAAATTCAAAACTGATCCCCAAGAAAGAAACAGAAACAAGTATTGTGAGTTCTATCGAGATCATGGACATAACACCGAGGATTGCTTTCAATTGAAATATCAAGAAGGGGTATCTGAGAAAGTATGTTGTAGATCGCTCACCTACTGACTCACCCAAGAGAAGATATGGTGACAACAGGCCGACCGCAAGAGACATACAGGTGATCCTTGGAGGGTTAGGATTGGGGGGATGCTTAAGCTCTTCTCGAAAGAGACACGCCAGAAGCACTTGTGGGAGAGCAAAGGAATAAGTTTATAACCTCTCCTCACTTGCAGTTATAGCCCACTTACTCATTCCCTTTATCAATGATGACTTGAGGGGCCTACACCTCCCTCACGATGATGCCTTGGTCATCTCTATCATCATCGTCAATTTCAACGTACAAAGGATATTGGTTGACAATGGGAGTTCGGTAGATATTTTGTAGATATTTTGATCATCTCGGCATTTGACAAGCTGAAGATTGGATTGGATAAGTTCTACCCTTTCCACACTCCTCAAGTCAAATTTGGAGAAAACACCACCCATTCACTTGGATGGATCAAGCTACCAGTAACTTTGGGAACGGAGCCTCACTAGACTACCATTTGGCAAGACTTCATTGTGGTAGACTATCCTTCGCCCCTACAACGCAATCCTGGGTTGCCCGACTTTAGGAGGAACAAGGGCTATCACCTCAATCTATCACTTGAAAATGAAATTTCTAACCCTTACAGGAATAGGCGAGGTGAAGGGCGACCAGAAAGTATCCAGACAATGTTTGATCTCAGCAATGAAAGATAAATCTCATTTCAAATCAAGCAGCCAATAGCAATTACAGATCGCCGACGCCGAGATGGAGTCATTGAGAGACGAGATAGAGGAGATTACCCTAGTGGACCCCAGAGTCGGAGAACACCAAACCATTGGAAGAAGTTACTCCAGTTTCTATTCACCCAGACCATCCAGATCACCACGTTATGGTTGGGACAGAGTTAACTGAAGAACTATGAATTGCTTTGGTGGAACTTTTGAAGATAAATTATGATGTCTTTGCATGGTCGCAGGGCGGCGTCACAGGAATAGATCCTTAGGTCGCCACCCACAGATTATTTACCAACCCTGACTATCCAGATCGCCAAAAAAGAAGAAATTTTGCCCCTGAATGACTGAAAGTCATAGAATAAGAAGTGGCTAAGCTGATCAAGGCCAATGTTATCAGAGAATCTCACTACCCAGACTAACTCGCCAACGCTGTCGTCGCCCCAAAAAGAGAGAAAAGTGGAGAATATGTGTTAACTTCACCGACCTCAACAAATCGTGTCCAAAAGATAATTTTCATTTGTCAAAGATTGACCTGATAGTTGATGCCACCTCCAAACATAAACTTCTAAGTTTTATGGATGCCTTCTCCGGATATCACCAAATCAAAATACATCTGCCCGATATAGAGAAAACTTCATTAATTACTAAAAGGGGATATACTACTACAAAGTTATGCCTTTTGGATTGAAAAATGCAGGGGCAACGTATCCAAAACTGGTGAACAAAATGTTCAGATTTTGTTCAGAGAGCTCATCGAGAAGATTATAGAAATATACATAGATGATATGCTCGTCAAAAGTATCAAGGTTGCAGATCACATCGCCCATCTAGAAGAAGTATTTGGTGTCCTGCGGAATTACCGAATGATGCTTAATCCTTTCAAATGCATATTTGGTGTTTCCTCAAGTAAGTTCCTCGAGTTTTTAGTAACCAAGCGAGGGATCGAGGCTAATCCAGACCAGATTCATGCCACAAATGCAAAGTTTATGGCTGACTGCGGAGGTAATTTTTTTTTGGGTAGTATCCATGAGCAAGGTAATTATTAGTGCAACTATAAAACTGTTTGTTTTTTTTTGAAACTATTTTCTTTTTTAATTTTTGTTTTGGAAACTTTGATCACAAGCGTGCATTGCATCATCATTCGTAATTGCTAAATCATCATAGGAACAACGTGGATCCCACCTGTCTGTTCGCAAGAAAGTACCGAAGTGTTGCTTTCAAAAGTTCAACACGTTAAAAACTCTGTAGGCACCTCTCTCTCTCTCTCTCTCTCTCTCTCTCTCTCTCTCTCTCTCGATTTGACTGACCTGATCTGATTATTATCAATAGGCTTTCCTGCGTCATGCTTCTGTATTGGTGTCGTCTGTTAAAATAGATCGCCAACACAGCAAGCCCAACAAGGCCCATTATCCAAAATTAATGGGCTCACGTTCCCCCACTCTTCCATGCCCCCCCCAACCAAGGAGAAATTATTAAGTGCTAGTTGAGCAAATCCTAGTGGGACTCTTAAGATTATCTCTAATAATATTTTCTAATTGTTTCTTACATTTTAAAAAAAAATAAGGATTCTCTCAATTTAGGGGATAACTTTTCTATAACTCTTTTAAATATAGTTTTATTTTTTTTCTAATTTTCTGTTAAATTTTCTAAAAAGTTTATTGGACACGATATAAGAGGGAGGAGGGAGGAGAAAGGAGAAAAAAAAAATTTAATTTTAGGAGGCAAATAGTGACTCTCCAAATATGGGAGTCATTGTAGTAACCATAACTTTTGGGGGACCATTTAGAAAATATGTTGGAGCTTATTTTTTTACTTTTCAACTCCCTAAAATAGAGTAAAACTAAGGAGATGGTGTCTATTGGAGATGCTGAGTATCTCCAACAATAATCTTTATTTTTTTCACATTTTATAAAAATAGGAGATCCGTTAGGTTTAGGGGATCTCGTGTTTATTATCTCCTCTAACAATAATTCCTATCTTTTTATTAAATAATTAAAATACGCTTTCTTTATTCTTTTTCAAATTTTTTTACTTTTTAGTTTTAAAGTTTGATGTGACTATAGGAGAGGGGATGGAGAGGAGCGAGAATTAATATTTTAATCATCGGGGATTGAATAGTGACTCCTCACAGTGGGGAGTTACTGTAGCTCTCAGTTTTAGGGGGTGTAGTAGAGAGGTTGTTGGAGGCTTATTTTTGGTATTCAACACCCTAATTTAGAGTAAAAGTGGAAATCGGATGGCAGTTGGAGATGCTCTAACCTTAGAACGAGTGGTTTAAACAATGAGATCCACTACTTTTTTATTTGAATTATGGCTAGCATATGCACATTTGTCATTCATTAAATGATGTAAAACAATGCCCAAAAAATCTTTTCTATGTGATACTCCTTTCGTCCCATATTAGTGGTCTCTTTTAACAATTCTAACTTTCTAAGAGTATAACATCTTACATTATATTGACTTTTTAGTATTACCCTTGTAAACAAGAAAGGGTAAAATAAAAAAATTACATATTTTTTTCTGTTAACTTTAGAAAGTTGATATATATTTGGGACATTTTAAAATGATAAAATGGACCATCAATATGGGATAGAGGGGGTACAAAGTTTTAAATCAATATTGGACAATGTATTGCTTTACTAATTGGTACGGTATGTACCAGTACCGATGTGTATTATTTTGGATTAATCGTTATATATATTGTATACATTTTAAATATATTTTTCTATAATTAACAAACTGTAACTAACATGATAACATTTAATCATGTATCAAAAGTTTAAGACAATTGAAATAACAAAACATAATTTTCAAGTGAAAAGACCATTCTAGATTTCATTGAGCTTCATTGAAAACTTCAAAATTCACAAAAAATTATTATAATTTGTGTACCAAATAAATTCTGAGATTTTTCCTGTTTGAGTCGGTATAGATACAAGCTAGTATTTCGAACGAAATGAAACATATGTAGAATTGTGTGTTTCGTGTACATAACCAATTCTTCTTTTACCACATACAAAACAAACACTTTTCTTTTGAACGTTGATCTCCTTTGTATAAGTAATTATTCAGTCCTGATTTGGGGTAAACTCCATCTCTAGTTAGATTATTTTTATTTTTAGTCAATTTCTTAGATATTTTGGTTTTAATTTTTTTTTTCCAATTTGTCATTCGTAGATGATTCGCAAAAGTAATAAGAAATTTACAAAAAAAAAGTCACTGAATTTCAAATTAATCCAAATAGATTTTTCGATTTTGAAAAATTTATCCCGGTTAATTTGAAATTCAAGTGACTTTTGCATTTGTTTTTAAATTTTCCCACTTTTTTTCGATTTTTACTAGAAAGAACAAAGTTGTAATCAAAAGATTAAAATAAATTTACTGAAGATAAAAATAATCTAACTAAAGGTGCAATTTATCTCAAACGAGACCTTAGCGTTTTGGGTTGGGATCCATTCCTTGAAAATTTCCTATCAAAATCCTCCTTGAATTCAAAATTACATCGTTTTAAATGTAAATTTTTATTTCACTTAAGTCGTGTTTGGATTAATTATTTATTGAGAAAAAAAGGAAAGGAAAAATATAGAGGATTCAATGGTTCCCAACGGTTAAATTCTCTAACTTTTTTATTTTTGTTTTCTTTTTGCCCACTAAATTTTTAATTCAAATACAATCATAAAGATTCCAAAAATATATTATTTTGATTATTTTAAATATAAAATCTAAATTCTATGTAGGAGCCCAATATTTCCACACCATTTCCTCACCTTCAATGACAAAATGTTCTTGGGACCAAGTGGTCAAATGACAAAACGTGGACAAGAGATATGGACAAGCCCCCATACCACACTAATTAGAGTCTCTTCTCCCCTACCCTATTACCACTACTTATTTATAAAGGGATTATTGGATTGCACGCCTCTTGAGCAGTGGCGGAACCAGGAAAAAATTTCAAGGCGGGCAACTGTTAAATTTTTTTTCTGAGGGGGGTATTTATAATTTTGAGGGGGAACAAATTGAAATTTTTTCCTAGAACTATAGGCAAAAAAAAAAAAAATTCCAAACTTGAGGGGGGGGCAGCTGCCCCTCCTGGGCCTTATGTGGCTCCACCCCTGCTCTTGAGGTTATAACATTATAAATGAGTCTTATTCGTTTTTAAAATTTAATTCAATATCCTATAATTCAAAATATACTAAAAATACCCTCTTATATTATGTTTATAAATATCCAACATCATATAATTCATTCACATAAATATCTTTTATAAAAAGATAATAATTAAAAATCATTATCATTTTCCCCGTATCTATCAAAATTCTCTCTCTCTAATTAACCCCACTCTCTCTCTAAATTTGTTAGGCAATACATATATTCATCCCCCTCTCTCTCCCTTCGCAAGTGACACCGAGAATAATGGTTATGGATTGTCCTGCTCATGGTGAAAATGATGACGATGAGAGAAGATGGTGGGCGATGTTAAAAAACATGATGACAAAAATGATGACTACGACGAGTTTAAGAAGAAGGCATGGAGAAAAAACAAGTTGACATTTTTCTCTTGACTTAATTAAAATCATGCAATTCAACTATTAACCCGACTTAATCGGTTAAATCAAATGTTAATTTTTTTATGATAAATTTATCATAACTTGATATTTTATAAACCAACTACTGGTTTTACTATGATAAGTTTATTATAATAAAATTGTTATAAAATAGTATGATAAATATATCATAGTAAAATACTTTTTTATTTTTTGTAAATTAGACACTAATTTATTTATGATAAAGTTATCGTAACAAAATTTTTATAAACCATACACTTCAATCCAGGATGCATCACATAGTAACTTTCATATCTAAGACTCTAATTAACCCATTTATAAAAGTAATTTCTAAATTAATATAGTTGTTGAATGTTTATATGTAGGTCAGGTCCAAGGATCGGGTTTGGCAGGTTGAGAGAAAATTTTTCAACCAGTTCATTTTTGACGTGTTGGCATTATTCATATACGCAATCAATCTGTCGACCTTCAAAACCAGCAGGCAAGTTAACTTTTATGGCGTTTTGACTCAATGGGTTTAGCGGGTTAGGCAGGTTAAAATTTGGAAGAAAAAATTCTAATTTTAATTTGACTAATCATAAAATAAGAGTGTAAAGTACTCCTCCAGAAAATTTATTAGAGAACTAGTAAGTACAAAAATATGATGAAAGGAATAAATTTAACCATAGCAAGCATTATAATTTAGGTGAGAATAAATTAGGTGTAAAAGAGCGCATGAAAGTAGATTCATTATTTAAATGTATAGAATGGATTAGCTACGGATTTAAAAGATTTAACTTGTAGTTAAAAATCTTATCGCCAACCCAACTCAATCCATCCACACTCTCAAATTGTTGGTTGCAGACGATGATAAATTGTATTTTTGTTTCTTGTAAAATAGTAACAAGATTGTATATGGAGGGAAAATTCAAAAATTAATTTCTGCAAACTTTTCTCAACCTAATTAAAATTCATAAATATGATCTTGCTATTTTTATTTTTATTTTGATATTTCCAAAGAAGAAACGAATTTGAACACTGGCAGGCCGTGTGTTTAATAATGCTAAGCATGATGATAATATCTCAAGTGGGCCCAGTAAATCGTGGGCTTATTTATTTAGCTCATAGAATTTGTTTTCTGTTTCTGTTTTTTGTTTTTGTTTTTATTATTTTTTTACTGTTTGTGAGATAGGTATTATAATTTCTTGATTTCTCTTGCTTAACGCTATGTTTGGATCCGGATTTCTAAAAGAAAAAAAAATAAATAAATAATCTAATAATTTCAAATGTTGAATTGTACGGTTGAAAAAAATTACTAAAGAAATCTACGTAAAACTGGGCGTAAAGCTGGCCTAAATTGGGCCCATCTCATCAATTCGTGATTCCTAGGAGCCCTACAAAGAAAAGCAATGGTCCACAGTCGTACACGTGGCTACCATCAAACGGTCAACATACGAAGATGGAACCAGGCATCATGGTAACGCTATGCTGACGTAGATTTGTTTCCAATCGACATAAACAGAGAGAGAGAGGGAAAATTCCTGGATCTCAAGTAAAACCCCCATAGTAGGTCCCACATGGACCGCCACCAATATTTCCCCTTTGACCCTCCAAATTCCAATGAACACACCCATTTCCTAACGAACTTTCTCTCTCTATAAATCCCAATCCAAATCTAGGCTTTGGTTCTCACACCTAAAATTGTAACACATACTTGTACAGAGTCATTGAAGCTAGAGAGAGAGAGAGAGAGAGATGGAGAATGTTGTCAAAGAACCTCGAATTGTGACGAGGAAGTTTCTGGCTAGGCCCCAACATGAGGGTGTTGGAGCCATTGTCAGAAGAAGCATAGGAAGGTAAAAAAATTGGAAATTGTTTTCGTCTTTTGAAAAACATACAAATTTTGTTTGGTTGACAGTTTTTGAATTTTTTTGGGAAAGACCCATTTTATCGAAACATAGAAATGAAGCATAGGAAAATGGGATGCGGTTTTGTTTTCCGTTTTCCATAGAATACTACAATAATGATTTGAGAACGTCATTTTCGTAAAAAGAGTCATCTTGATGTATTTTTATTCAGAATTGCGTATATTTTGTATTTTCGTTCTATACAAAAATTATATATAGACTTTCTGTTTTATATTAAAAAAAATTTGGAAAAACAGATTTGTTTGTTTGTTTTCAAAAACAATTTTACGAAAAAGTATCTGCAACCAAACAGGTTCCACCTGATTAAGATTTGAGCTGTTTGGCTAATTGGGTTTTTGTGTAATTCTTCAGGTTTGAACTCAAATACTTTGATCCTTTCCTTCTGATGGATGAATTCTCAGGTGGGTCTCTCTCTCTCTGTTTTCATTTTTTGTGAGATTTATTGGACATTCGTTTCTGTTCAATAGTTTTGAATTTTTATCGTAAATATTGCAGTTTCAGCACCTGCTGGGTTTCCTGATCACCCTCACAGAGGTTTAATTCTTCACCCTTTTTTCCTCTGTTTTTTTTTTTTTTTTAAATTACTCTGTTTCTCGATAATAATAATAAAAAAAAGCTTGTTTGAATTAAATTTTTTTTTTTACAGGGTTTGAGACAGTCACCTACATGTTGCAGGTATTGACAGAAATTACTTTTTGCCAGCTAATAAATTTCTCATCCTTTTTTCAATGAATTACCAAACAGAAAATAGGACGAAAAGGCCCATTTTTTGTTTGCTTTTTTTTTAAAAAAAATTTGTGACATTTTTATATTTCCTCTTCTCTAAAGATTAATAAATTATAGATTTT
>BRYE01000017.1:7412727-7415227 GCA_030159115.1 Actinidia arguta var. hypoleuca | reverse complement strand
AGAGTTTCTCAAGTCGAGCATCAGGGTCAAAAGGTAACGTACACGACAAGTTCCTTCTGCCACCCGCATGCTTGGACCCAAATATCGGTGATGCGATGAGTTGGCTGGCCACCAACCACACCATAAGGGCATGATTGGGTCAGCCGCCGCCTTGCTAACATAGTAGTTGTCACGTCCTCACACGCACCAAGTTGCTCTATAAAAGGAGGACAGATCCACTGTCACAGGAAGGCCATTCTCACTCTCTCCTTCTACTCTCTCTCTAAGAATCAAAGTCAAGAACCCTTCTCTTGCTCATTTTTCTCTCATCTTTTTCGGCCACTAACTTGACTGTCAGAGAGCCGTCCCGAGAACAATTCCAGGCAGTCCTTCTCACTATTGTTGTCTTGCAAGCTTATTCGAAGTCACCGGGAACCGCTAGTCGACCACCACTTTTGCTTGCGTTCGATTTTCTCCCATCTCACGACCCCCACAATTAGTGTTGTCTATGGAAAAACGACTCTAGATACAGCAAAGTTGGTTCCAATGGCGTCTAAAAGGTATAACAGAGGCAGAGGCCGCCGGGAAGGCCAAGAGGAGTACCCTCTCATGCTGAGAACATCAAGCCAGTCTCTCCCCTACGGCTATGAGGATTATAGGGATGCAACCATAAGACGCATGGAAGCTGAAATGGAAGAAATGAGGCAGATCTTAGTGGCCAATAACTTGAAAATGCCTGCTCACAGGGTAGATGAAGTGTCATCTAAGGTGAGGGCGGTCAAGCGAGAGGCCACACCCCGGGGTGGCTCGAAGGGAAAGCAAGCTCTGTCGTATTATGACGAGGCGAAAAGTCATGATGAAAGTCAAACCGTGGCTTTAGACAGGCATAAGATTCCACTAAGCTGAGTTGATTACGGCGTGGACCTTAGCCATGCTCTAAATGGCAAGCAAGGCAAGGAAGGAGATCTACGGGCAAAATTGGTGACGAAGGCAGCGGCTGTCGCGAGATCAATCTTCCCAAAATTCACAATATACAATTACACGACAAGTTCCCTCTACCACCCGCATGCTTGGGCTCAAACACCGATGATGCGATGAGTTAGCCACCAACCACGCCCTAGGGGAATGATAAGGTCAACCGCCTACTCGTTGACATGGCAGTTGGCACGTCCTCACACGCGTCGAGTTACTCTATAAAAAGGGGACATACTCACTCTCACAAGTAGACCATTCTCACTCTTTCCTTCTACTTTCTCTCTCTAAGAATTAGAGGTAAGAAACCTCTTTCTTCTCTCATCTTTTCCGGTCACTAACTTAACCGTCGGAGAGTTGTCCTAGAACAGCTCCAAGTGGTCCTTCTCACCGTTGCTGTCTTGCACGCTTGACTGAACACCATCAAGCCACCGAGAACCGTCTGCCGACCACCACTTTTATTTGCATTCGATTTCCTCCCATCCCACAACCCCACAATATATATATATTAGACACATACCAAGCTTGGGTGGCTTAAATAGGCTATGTAGTTTCTAACCACTTTAATCACCACATAAATCTAACCATAGGAATTGGTTTAAGATCAAATCCATTTGCCTTATCACACATTACCAAAAGCAACTGAAAAATTAACTAACACAGGACACCGTTATCGACTAAATCCAACATTATCAACCCCACAAAATTCGTCTTTTGCATTCATTACTAAAGCATAACCCTTTAAATTAAAATAAGTTCTCTGAAACGTGACAAAGCAAGACCATAATCACCACAACAAGCTTCTAACTTCAGTATCAGTAAGAAAGCAAGAATGTAGAATCAAACAGATGCTTGCACGGAGCACATTCACGAAGCTCATAGGTAAGAATGATAGGAGAGAGAGATATGACCGTAGCCGAAAACGGAGCCCAAGAAAGCTCCGGCGGCGGAGTCGACGGCGAACTTGTAGAGGCAAGAGAGAGGAGTTGTGGACGAATTACTGGGGCTTATTGCGTCCGAAGTCAAATTAGGGTTAGGGTTAGGGTTAGGGCTTGCATAGTGTTCGAGTTCGGAGTCGGAATCGGAGCTGGAGCTGGAGCTGGAGCTGGAGGAGTCCGACATCATCGTCGCCTTTGCGATTGTTTTCTCTGTTTGATGCTTCTGATTGATACATGAGGGCTTATCCGAAGAAAACGACATCGTTTGGTTTCTCAACATGAGCAATCGTTTTACAGTTAGCGTACTCTACAATCCGCTGTCGTTTCGAGTACCGATTTGCATTTTTACGTTTTTACCCCCTACAAGCTTATTGCTCATTTAGCATGTTTATTGCCGTTTATGTTTTTTTTTTCCAAAAAGTTATGTGTTTATCACAATTTCTACTTCTTCTTGTGGGTTAAGTGTGTGCTTAATAAAACTTAAAAATTAACTTTTAGACTGTGCTGAAATTTTTATAGATTGTTGACTTTTTTGTAGAAATTAAAAAGTGACTGGTAAAACTATAGAATTAAAATTTAATGGTGGAAAAATTATATATAAAAAAAAATCA
>BRYE01000017.1:7365227-7367727 GCA_030159115.1 Actinidia arguta var. hypoleuca | reverse complement strand
GATCGATTAAGATAATGCTTATTAGAGATAAACTTTTATTCCTTGAAGTCTTCTTTCCAACGCATCAAAAATCAGATAAATCGAACATCTGAGTAAAAAGTTATGGCCAAAATATCGAAACGGATTTTTCAACAAAATTTGTTAGCGTTCGAACTCTAATTCCTTTGTATTTTTGGAACTCGAATGCTAAGTACAATTTTGCCCTTCTTTGAATTTTTTCCATCTTCTTCATACCCTATTTTGGAGTCTTCGGAGTCTAATTTTTACGATACTCATTAGACGTGAATTTGCATAACTTCAGGTTGGGTCTGCTTCTTCATACCCGATCATGTGAATAGCACCCAGGGGTAAATCTTCTTCCTCATCCATAGTCCGCTCTGTCTCGTCGTCACTCAGTCAAATCTCAGGTTGGGTCTGGCTTTAGCCTTCTTCGCTTGGGGCTTGTCTTCGTCAACGAACTCCTTTAGGTGTCCGTCTCGTACCAGCTGGTCCAGGAAATCCTTAAGAGCTCAACAATTATCTGTTCTGTGTCCTCTTTCTTCGTGGAACGAGCACGTCCACCTTTGGTTGCGCTTCTGGGGATCTCCTCCTATGCGTTCGGGTTTCTTGAAGTAGGACTTATCTCGGATACGGGCGGGGATCTTGTGGATTGATTTTTTGAAAACCACATTGATCCCTTGCCTCATTCGACTCTAGTAGTCAATCTAGCCTTCCTTATACTTCTTGTGTGGGCCCTCTCCCTTAGTAGTTATCCTTAAAGCTTTCTCCGCCTATTTAATGTTGTCCTCCAACCGAGAAAACATCTCGACCCAGGACATGAGGTCCCAGAGGTCGGATGGAGGGTTGAGCGTCAAATTTTCCGAGAGCCTCTCGCTAGGAGTTAGCCTAAGCTTATAGCTTGCCACCGCTAACTCCTCTGAGCACTCTTTGATCTTGTTGTAAGTCTCTAGTATCGCTTGTTGTAGTTGCAGATCATTTCGTTTTTGCCTTTTCTCATAGTCAAAAGAGAACCTACGCCTTTCAGTGCCTTCGTGTTGATCACAAACCGAGCTATAGATGACTCGGTCAGTTGGTGAAAGTTCTCAATCGACCCTGTAGATAATTTATTGAACCATTTCAGTCCAAGGTCCCCCAGGCTCGATGGGAACACCTGGCACATCAGAGCACCCATATGGTTCTAAAGGGCCATCATCTGCTTGACGTGGCTCATGTGGGATCTCGGGTCTGATTTTCCATCGTACAGGGTGAACCTCGGTAGTATAAACTTTTCTAGTGGGTCCAATCCCTCAATTTCTCAAGAGAATGGAGTTTGGTATCTCGGGATGGCCTCCCTTTGTTTACTGCAAGCTGTGCGAACCACTGAACCCGTAGGAACAACCTTGTTTACGGCTACCGCCTTGTATCCGTTAAACTTGGCATGCAAATCTCCTTCTTGGCTTTGTTTTGCGTTGAACGTGTCGTGGGTATCCACCCCAGATTTGGATCGCTTGGTTGACCTCCTCCGCTTGCTCATCGCCACCGTCTTGTTGTCAGTTTGGCTGTTGACATTCACGTGAGTTTTATTTTGCTTTTTGTCCTGACCTTCCCAGGGAGGTAGGGTTGGTTCCTTATTCCAGTCCTCCATTTGTCCTGGCACAACGGTTTTGGTTAGCCTCATTAGCTTGCTGTCAACCATAATTTGTGTCAACTCTTCCAGTTGCCTTTATAGGTGCTCAATGGTTATATCTTGATTGTTTGGCCCTCCAAGGAGCAACTGACCTGGGTTCTGCCCAGAGGTGGCCTTAGCCTCCCTCTATGTGTCCTCCAATAGTTTACCCCCTCCATACCTAGAAGTTTTGGGTGCATGAGGGGTCTCCCTACTAGTTTTACGACTATCGAAACGGTTGCAACTTTGCAATGCCATCAGTAACGGCTTTGCAAATGTCTATTATCGATTTTCCACAAACGGCGCCAATTGTGGAGTTCTAGTTTTGTTGAGTAAGATGAGAGAAAATTGAGTATAGGCACCCACGATGGTTTTACGGCTACGTGGGTGGTTTCAACCCTCCGTCCGATTAACCAGCGGCGCCTTACCTGTAATCACAGGAACAATGAGGCCTGCCGTCGGAGTTGTTTTTGGGAAACTGCCCTCCAACGATCAAGTTAGATGTCCAGAAATGTAGAGAGAAAAAGTGTATGTCTATCCAATAGCCAGGTTTCACGTACCTCCTTGAGAACAATAGTGTTCTCCTTTATTTCCTAACTCAACGCGTGGCTCAACGCGCTAGCCATTTTTGTTACTCGACAAACTACAGCTCGACGCGTATTTGTACTCACCAATTGTTGTGTCAGTGAGTAGGCGGCTGACCCAACCATGCCCCTATGGCGTGGCCAGTAGCTCATGATAGATTACTAGCATCTCCATCCGGGCGTGGAGAAAGAACTCTTACGTGCAAGTCACCTTCTGTTCTTGACATCCCTTGGGAATACCGCCAGTCGTTGCCCATCGCCCAAGCTTCCA
>BRYE01000017.1:7360227-7362727 GCA_030159115.1 Actinidia arguta var. hypoleuca | reverse complement strand
AAGAATGCAAAATACAAACCTTAAAATGGCATCGTGTCTATTGGAATGAGAAGATTTAGAATGATTCATTTCCTAATTAGATTAGGAAGATTTTTCTAATTTAGGATTTTATAATAGGTCATGTTGACCATAAGTTAATTAGAAAATTTTCCTTTATCGGTTTTTTTTATTTAAATTTTCTCTATACCTATATATAGACTCTTCTTGTATACAAAGATAAAATCTCAATATAATATTTTTTTTTCTTTTCTGTTTTTCAACTTGGGATCAAAGCAAGGTTGTTCTTGGTCAGTCTCATCCGCTTCCGTCGTTGGTGGCGGTTCTACTATCGCTGAAATATTGTCCGAGCCTTTAACTTAATACTCCCTCTTGCGCAGTCGCAACCTCACGTCCCAGACAGTCGCAATACAGTCATGTTTGTTCTTATATTTTTCTATGTCCGCACTCCACGTGTTTGGCGTGTGCCACACGTGCGGGGGAGTTGAATTTTTTCACATCGGTTAGATGTGGTCTCTCTGTATAGTTTACTGGACTCTTATTGCTGCAATCAGCTCTTGTCAAGTTGAGACTTGTCGATATCTTCGCCTTAACTTGAGGGAGAGTGTTGGGATTAGAAGATTTAAAATGATTCACTTCCTAATTAGATTAAGAAGATTTTTCTAATTTAGGATTCTATAATAGGCCATGTTGACCATAAGTTAATTAAGAAGATTTTTCTTTATTAATTTTTCTTATTTAAATTTTTTCTATGCCTATATATAGGTTACTCTTGTACACAAAGATGATATTTTAATATAATATTTTTATCTTTCTTTATGTTTTTCAACTGTGTCAATTGTTTGACTTTATTTGTTTATTTGTAAAAAAATAACTTTTCTTTTTATTATTCTTATTCTTTTTAACCTCAAAAACGACGTCGTGTAAATACCCCGAAATTGTTCATCTCTGTTTATCGGGGCAAATCGGCATGACCCACAAATCCAAATCGAGTTCCCAATCCTCCGGTGATCAAACCACACACAACAAACACACACACCATTCCTCTGCAAATTAGGGTTTCCCCAAAAATGGCGACGGTAAAGACAATCTCGGCGGCTCTGAAACTCGTCGACGCGAAGAAAGAGAACCTCCGGAAGGCCTTCGACGACCTCCAATCTCACTCCTCCTGTCTCTCCTCTTTCTCTCTCTCCTGGCCCGACCTCGACTTCCACTTCTCCTCCCTCCAATCCTCCCTACAACACAAGTTCAAAGTCCTCCAATCCCAACAAGAACAACTCCAATCTCAGCCCTCCGATCCACCAACCCAACCCAAACCTCAGCCGTCCGATCAACCACCCGAATCAGCTCGGGCCCGGCCCGAGTTGAGGTCGTTCTGCGAGAATATGGACGGGTTAGGGTTAAGGAAGTACATGATCGACCTGCCGGACTCGCGGTTCGTGATCAAGGCCGAATTACCCGACGCGCTACGGCACGCGCCGGACGCGCCGACGATGGTGGTGGACGCGATGGCGGGGTTCTACGAGCCGGATTCGAAGAAGAATAAGAAGGGGGATAAGGATGTGGAGCTGTGTGCGATAAGGAGGAACTGTGTGGTTTTGCTTGAGTCGTTGATGAGATTGGGGGTTGAGATTGGGGGTGAGGTGAGAGAGAGGGCGAAGAAGATTGCGATGGATTGGAAGAGGAATGTGAGCGTGAACGGGGATAATCCATTGGAGGTTTTGGGGTTTCTTCACCTTCTGGCGACGTATGGATTGGCGGATTGTTTCAGTGTGGAGGATCTTGTTGATTTCACTGTCGTTATTGCGAGGTTTCACCAGTCGGTGGAATTGTGCCGGGTGCTTGGGGACAGGATTTCTGGTATATTTTCATATGCTTCAGTTGAATACCGATTATTTTTCTGGTTGTTTATCTGCCTCTGTATGGTGTTTTTGCTTCTCGCTTTATGTGGGTAACTGATTTTTGTTGATACTAGCTGGGAATGTACATGCGATGATTGCGGAGAGATAAATTATAAAATCTGTGCGTCTATGGTGTAGGAAACTGATGGAATTTCCAAAAAATTAAAAAGAAAACATTGACAGTGTGAGGGTCTGGGCCGTCTGGTAACTGTAGAAGTTCAAAATGTAGGGAGAATTGTCCAGCTGTTTTTTCTCGGTTTTGCCCTACAGTTAAGGATGGCAAATATAAATAACTAGTAAAAATTTTATTTTTTTTGGACAATTTTAAAAATCTAAAAGTGTGAGATGGCTTCAAAATTTTAATCTGCACCAAATCGGATGTTGCCTTTTAATAATTTGTTGATATATGAATGCGTGGTTGAATTTGACTGTGATAGCATTGGATAGATTTATATATCTTGATTCCTGTGATCTTTTGATGTTCTTGCATATGAAGTGAACACATCACTTATATTATTATGTATGTTGGAATCAATTGATTATTCATATATTATTATGGCCCTATTCTTTGGGCTATCAGCTATAAATAATTGCTTTATCAT
>BRYE01000017.1:7335227-7337727 GCA_030159115.1 Actinidia arguta var. hypoleuca | reverse complement strand
TATCAGTCGTAAGACAGAGTATTATGACTTAAGAGCCATACCTGGCATTCATCTACCTCCTTCAAAGAAGGAAACTTGCCTAAAACTACCTAAAGGTGATAAGGATTGAGTTATTGATGTGAGAGATGGATCCAGAAAAGGGGATTTCTAGTTATAATCCACAACCGATTCATGTATACATTTTACAGAAAGGCAAAATCAAAGTAGCATAGTCGCATAGCAGGTGAATCTCAATGTAAGTGAACCAACATTGCCATAAAACAAAGTGAACAATTTCAAACACAACAGCCAACAGATCAAAAACAACAATCTGATTAGTCTGATTAGTGAAACATCACCCATAATTATTGAAAAATCACAAAATTCCTCAAACAGAAACCAACATACCCAAATGTTCTATTTTGTTCTTCTCAATCAAATGCAAACCAATAAACCCTACTTCTTGTACCGAGCGACCTCACCTTCGTTGGGGAAGAACCCCATGAGCCTCCCGCAAGAGTTCTGGTACGCGTACATGAACCCTCCCATGAGTCCGATCAATCCGCCGGTAACCATTGACGGACCCCTAATGTTCGGCTTAACCCCTACGAATCAATCAAAGAATTGACTATAAAAATTCACCATTTAGAGAGAGAGAGAGAGAGAGGAGAGAGAGGGGCGGTACCGGAGAGGTATCCGACGGTGACGGAGACGCCGGTGATGGTGGAGAGGCGTAGGTAATCGAGGGTATTGAAGTTGGCGACGGTCTTCGTGAAGGGGGGGTTTCGATCTATCACTGGGTACTCTGGTTTCGCCGATGCTGTGATGTCCGTGTTCATCTTCTTCTTCTACTTCCGACTTCCGAGTCTCCAAAGTCCAACCCTCTCTCTCTCTCTCTCTCTCTCTCTCATCGAGTGGGGTTGGGAAGTGAAAAATCTCAGATGTGGGCTGTTTATGGGCTGGTTTGCTGGCCTGGCCCGGACTTTTGGGTCTGAATGGTTTAGGAACATCAGCCCATTCTCAACATAGTAATAATTAGGTTAGTGATTTTCATAACTATTTTTCTTTGATTGTACTCCATTTTTTGTATTTTTTAAAATAATTTTATTAAAATAATTATTTTATTTAAATATTTTTACTACATCGAATGGCATTTTGGTAAGGTGGCCCTGATAAAAATAAAAAATAAAAAATAAACTGCAATTGAAGAAATGGAGATAGCATAAATTACTAACCTAATAATTATAAACTCTTTAAAAAAAATGACCTAAAAGTGGATGGGGAGGACCTCTATATATTATTGAAATTCAATTTTATTTCTTTCACCTCCTATGTGTGTTTTTGAGGTGGCATGATAGATTGTGGATGGTGATTTTCGCATTCTTATTTTCTCTAATTGCATTTATATTTCTGTATTTAATAGGTGAATTTGCTGAAATGTCTTTTTATCTAGTTAAAATATTCGAAAAAAGTAATTTAAAAATATTAATATAAGAGTATTTGGGTAAGTTTGCTTAAAAAATTATAATGCAGTTAGAGAAAAAAATAGTGTAAAAATTATGAACCTAGATATTATTAGTTTTTAGCCAGGATGATTTTGGATGTCCACATGAAATTTGTTTTGTTTTTTTTATAAAAAAAATAGTGGTGAATTATATTGTGTGACAATTATTCCAATTACGAAAAGAAATTAGCTTAGAGTATACAATTAAAAAAATAATAATATCAAACTCACATTCAACAACCCAAGAAGATTTTATTATCGAGACATGCCATGTGAAGATTTATATGAACAATTTTAGGTCGTATTTGAATGATGAATTGATAAATGAATTTATGAAAAATAAGAAAATAATAAATTGAGCAAATAAAACTTATCCACTATGTAAGAAAACAACAATTTTATACTCTAATCAAAATTACAAACTCTCCCCCTCTGTGAAAGTATCATTGCATTCTCCAAATTTATTTATTATTTTTTCCTTTCATTTTATTGCCACCACTAATTCGCCGTTCAGTTATCATCAGGAAAAAGATTTGTAAAATATCATTTTCCTATATTTTTTTATTGTTCAGAAAATTTATGGGGATTTATCCTTAATTTCTCCAATAAATTTTTTTCCCTAAAAAATTATGTACTATTGAACTATTATATTTGAGTTAACCTACAAAATTCTTTTGTCAAATCCCAAAACCCCGGGTTTAACCTAGTAGTTCAATTGAAGGTTTGTTCCCTTTTAAGTAGTAATGGATCCAATGGGTGTTTGAGGGTGAACGCCACCCTAGAGATTCTAAAAATCTTAGTTTTATATATAGTAACGTCAAATACTAATATTATAAAATTATATATGTTCGTCACTTCAAAGTTAAAATTTAATTATATTTTGTGTGTAAGTTATAAATTTTATATTTTGAATGTATATTTACCTCCTCGAGATTAAAATTCTGCGTTCGCTCCTACTTCCAAAGTCTAAGATTCGAGAGCTATCAATTTTTAAGTTAAATCGATTCATACAGAACT
>BRYE01000017.1:7322727-7325227 GCA_030159115.1 Actinidia arguta var. hypoleuca | reverse complement strand
TATGAAGCAAGCTCGGGGACCTCGGAGCTAGATCGAGACATCACCAAACACGGTCAGTATTGTCCAAGCTAAGACCGGTATCACTTCCAAACTATTGCTCCATAGCAAGCTCGATAGGATAACTGCGCCGAAATTGGGCTGAGGAACAATGATCGGCGGCAATCTCGAGACGTATCAAGGGACAAAAGGTAACTTGCACGACAAAGTTTTTTCTGACATCCCCATGCCTGGATCAAAGATATTGATGGTATGGTGACAAGCCACCATCCAGGCTCTTAGAGCATGGCCGGGTCAGCCGCATACTTACTGACATAGCAGTCAGCGCGTCCAGGATGCACCGAGTTCTAGTTTGTCCAATGACATGACAGTTGACACGTCAAGTCACACATCGAGCTGTGCTATATAAAGTCAGTTCTTATTCTCTAAAAGATACGAAAATTTAGCTCCAAAAAGCATATATCTTTTCTCTCACTCTACATACATTTTTCGATCATCTAACTTGATCGTCGGTGAGCCATTTTTCAAAAACAGCTCCGATGGCCAATCTTACTATTTCTGTGTGCAGCTAGGCCACTGTAACCAGTGACTGCCTTCACCGACTTTCCCCACCGCAGGTCCACCACACATGTCTATCATTGATATTTTTTCTTTCCTTTCCTAAACTCACTCCCCACAAAAATGAAAATGGAAACTTCCTTTGGAAACTTCGCTACATGGCTTCCCTCATAAGCTTCATCCAAACAACGCTCAAATTTGTCCAGGTAATCTAAAAAACACTAACAAATGAGATCTAATAACACTAATTTTAATACGGGGTTTCACAATATCCCTTATTTCCCCTTTCTTGGTTTTAAAACAGTGAACAAGCTCTTGTACAATGATGACATTGTCCGTACCACACCATCCAAGGACAAAACTAGTTTAAAACGGTGAGCTAAGGTCGTCTAGAAGGGGTCTAAGCTTAGAAACAATGGTTTTAGTGATCAGTTTATAAGCCGTGTTGCAAAGACTGATGGACCTGAATTGATGAACGGATTCAGGATGTTCAGTCTTAGGAATAAGGCACAAAATGGTCTTGGTGAGGTTAGAATGGATCTTATCACTGTTAAAAGTTTAAGGATAAATTTAAAGACAAAATCTTTTTAATCCATTGCTAACACCACTAGAAAAAGCCTGGGTGAAGGCCATTTGGATCCGGGGCTTTCCAAGGCTTGAAAGACCGAACAAATGTTCTTTAGCTCTCTGGGTGAGGGGACAAATAAAGGTGAGGATGGTGAGCTTCATCAATTGTGGGAAAGGAGATAGAGCTAGAAAAGGTAGTAGGAATGAACTCACAATCGGTAGTAAAAAGTGTAAGCACATCTCCTAATATGGGAGATTAATTTGGTCAATAAAGCACATGAGTACAATGTATTTTACGTTGTATTTAGTTAAATGATAAGGATAAGGAATGCCCATTCTTATTCAAGATTAAGGATAAGAAATAGTCATTCTTATTTATGAACATGTACTTTGAACATGTTTTTTGGCTTTTCATTTTGTGTCCCTTAAGTTTCTTTGATGGAGGAATACCAAGGGTTACTTGGAATACTAAGCGTCCTTAAATTAGCATTATATATAGCTTGTGATATCCATTTTTCAAGACACTTAAGTCCTGCATACATAGATTAGAAGACACTTAGAAAAATATATCAAGAGGTGCATCAATAGTAGAGTGAAAGAAGCGTGTTGATCCAAACACATCATAATCACAAAACAATCACTTGAGCAACTATGACTGGAGGTTAGTATAATTCCGCTGCAGATATATAAATATTTTGTAGATAATGTCTTACAAAAAGATTTTTAAAATGGTAGACCAAACTACTTTGAATAGCAGCAGGGTCGAAGATCCACAATTCGTCAGGATTCTTGAGAGCTAGAATCTTATTACAACGCCTGCTCATAAGAGTAATCGTGTGGAAGAAAGAGGTGTTCCTATCTATATTGGCTATTCATTGGTAGAAATTTGTGTCTGATTGCTCAGTATTCATCGACGAATTTGAATGGTGTTTCTCTCTTGAACAGGTTGCAGGTGTCCTTGTTTCTATTTTGACATATATTTGTGAAAAAAATAATCAATTTTTTTGAAATTCTATTTCATTCCTAATCGAGCAAATCGTTATTGTACACATTTTTTTCGACGGATGCAATCTCTGCCTTGTCTCTCTCAGTTGCTTTCTACTACTCATTCCAATTTTAAGGATTTTTTTTGCGAGTTTTCTTAGGCTCCCCATGGATTTCAAGTCTGATTTGAAGTCATTCATGCTATGAATTTGTAGTTGTATTCTACACTAAGTTATCTATAGCTAAATCTTTATATTTTTGTTAAAGTTAAATACTACTCTCTTTTTCTAATTTAGAATTTGCATGTATCCAAATTAAGCTTTATTGAATTTTTGAAATTCATTTGACAAAAAAATTATGAAATTATAAAATTCCAATAAAAAATTATTCAATA
>BRYE01000017.1:7292727-7305227 GCA_030159115.1 Actinidia arguta var. hypoleuca | reverse complement strand
AAAAAGATCTTCCTCTAGGACCTATTCACATGATTGGCGGACCGCACAACCCGAATCTCACGAATAGGATCTGGGGGGAGATACTCATCGTGTGTTAGATGCACGAGGTACTCTCGGTCCGACCAATCACCAGAAAACCAAGGCATGATTAATATGGGCTAGGAAACATCACCTTTACCAGAGCTGATCTAGAGTAGATCTAACATCCTCACAACAATCATGTGGTCATCTAGTTACGAATTCATAATTACAACTTCAAGAGAATCTTGATGGACACCGAAAGCTCAAGTGAGGTAATGTATTATGATATATTTAAACAACTTAACTTGGCTAAAGAATATTTGAAACCAATCCAAGCTCCTTTAGTATGATTCAATACTCAATCTTATTGGCCTTCGGGAACTGTAACCTTTAATGTATGAGCTGATTCCCAAGAGTCGGTGATAGAGTTTGTCATGGTGGACATCCTCTCCCCCTATAATGCAATTGTTGGCCGAGATTGGTTACACAAGATGAGGAGAGTTGCTTCCACATTGCATTAAGCAATTAAATTGCAATCTCTCAAGGTGAGGAGACTTTTTATAGAGATCAAGTGGCAGTCAAACAATGCTACATTGCCATAATCTCCACTAAGGCAACCATGAAAGACATACAACTGGTCTAAGAAGAGCGTGAGGTTCTGTAGGACATCAGAAGAAACTCCAAAGCCAAAGTCGTGGAAGATTTGATACGTTATGAATTGGCATGTTGGACTTGCAATATCTCAATCTAGTTGCACATCTAAATTTGGCAATAAATATATGCATTTGTCAATTAAAGATATGTATTTTGCCACTTATTCAACTCATTTGGACACCATTTAGTGGGGTAAATGCAATTATTGAAAAGAAAATAATTGGGTAGGGGCTGCCCTGGATCCACCATGTTGAAAGTAGAGGATTTTTTTAAAAATCTTTATCATCACAATTAAATTATTCACCAAAAATTACAAAATTTGAAGTTAGAGTTTATGAAAAAGTGTTGAATGTTTAATTGTCCCAACGTATTAATCTACTTCCATGTGCAGGGACGGAGGGAGTAAGGGGCAATTGGGGTCAATTGAACCCACGAGAAAAAAAAATTACATCCACAAAAAAATTACACTGATCCCAATGAAAAAAAATACACTACTTTGACCCTACTGAAAAAAAAAAATTATTATTCCATAATTATATATAGTTTTATAATTTTAACTCCACTGAACTAATATCATAGCTCCACTGCTATCCATGTGAATTTTACTTTTTAGTTGGAAGGGGATAGGAGAAGAGTATGTTGCATTTTCTAAGGACAAAAACTAGAACCCTAATATCATGTATGTCATCAATTATTAGTTCGACCCCTTAATCTCAATTGTATCGCTTGATGGGTCTCACATATTATATATAATTAATTAGGCAAGCCATATAAGATGTCGTATTATATGGTACCCAAACATTGATAGATCCATGGGGGCAATTGTACCACCCCAAAAAATAAAAATTCTTCGTATGTACAATAATTTGTAAGATAATTCTGAAATTATAAGAGTTCGCACAATAAATTATGTTGTGGTAAAAATCTGGGAGAGCAACCAACAGTCAGAATTGCTCCTCGGCCTCGGCAATGGACCTCGGCTAAAGCTTAGGCGACCTGCACAGCAATGGACCAAAAGTAATCGACCGGGGTGAGGCCGCTCAAAACCCCTCCGGCGTATGAATCAGACCAAGGCGATCAGGAGATAAATTAAGGCAGTATGGAGAGCACAATAAAAGTGTGTAGTGCCTGTGTTGAGCATACCTTTTTGTTATGGGGGAGCGGCCTTTATATAGACGGGAGAACTGAGTCGGGTCAGTGTTGTATGGCGGATTCCTCGGAAGGATAAGCATGGGAGAATATCCCTATTCAATCTGGAGATTCAGGAGACTGCCAACTGGTGATTCATCCGTGATTATAGGCGTCATTGTGGAGTTAGAGTCTATTGGGGACAATTCTCTTGTAGAGGTGGAACTCTTTATGGAGATGGACTTCAATTGGGTAAGGAGTATTGTGATAACAGATCTCTAATGGAGATGGGAGTCCTTTTGGAGAGAGATCTTTGAGGAGACGTCTCTGTATTGGGCGAGGTGAATCATCTCGCCATATGGCGATCTGGTAGGAATATGTAAATGGAATGGAGCTCGATTCTTTAACTGTATAAGGCGACCTGGAAGGTGAGTTTTGAACCTTGGGCGACGTGATTTGCTCGGAACATCTGTTGGTTCGATTTATCCCATATCAGTAGCCCCCTACTCAAAAGTGTCAAGATATTTGGGACCTTTGAGTAACATCTTTAGAAGTTATGGACCCGCGTGGGTGCGTATTAAATGGCCTCTTTTCCCGGTTTGACACGTGGATGGAGCATTTAATTCTGCAGCAGTTTTTTTTTAGAGAAACAAGGCGGCACCATGATTACCTTTGGCGGGATTTGATGGCTCGGGGTTCAAGTTTCAAAAAGAATTTGAATAAGCGGATTAATCTGGGCCATTAAAGAGGATGAATCTCAACCGTCACTCTCCTTATATATAAGGAACCCTAACCATTTGCTTTTACCCTTTTGCCTAACCAACATCATTAGTCTCTCTCTCCTAGTTTTTGCTTCCGGTTGTCTTTCCTGCCCTACGTCCCTGGTCCTGCCTGTGATCGCCTCTTCTTAGCACAGTAAGTAATCGTTTATTCTCTCTTTTACTCGATTGTATGTCCCATAGATCCTCGGCGAGTCCTACTTTGGATTCTTTGCCTTCGTGGATCTCAGACCATTTAGGAGAAGGTTCATCATACGTTACTGACGAGGTTAGACAATCCCCTAGGTCACCAATGGAAGATCCATCTGTTGCCGAGGTCATTCCTTCAGATAACATTCATCCCACTGTAACTAAGAAACATAACACTATGACCCTTGAGGAGCTCGGCTTGCTAAGGGAGACTTATTCATTCCCTCAGGGTGTTCAACTTAGACTTCCTGAGGAGGGCGAGACCATTCTTTCTGCTCGCTCTAGAGAGGTGGCTTTTTATGAGGCCGCCTTTTCCCGCGGGCCTCCGTTTTCCTATTCCTATAATTATTAGGTCAATTTTGCTTTTTTATAAAATTTGTCCTGCTCAGCTCGTCCCCAACGCCTGGCATAGTATTGTCGGCGCCGTGACGTTGTGGCGAGTTCACAAGTTTGTGATGACCCTATCCGAGTTTAGAAACATTTTTTCCCTCACTAATAATCCTAAGTCGGACCAAGGGTGGCTGTACTTCAAGGCGAGGTCCAAGAAAACTATCCTGGGAGGATACCCCAGCAACGTGAAGGGGTGGAAAAGCAAGTTCTTTTTTGCTTCCGGGGACAAATGGGAGCTTTTCGATGAAGAACCTCGGGAGGGAGTACCACGGATTCCGAGGTCATGGGGAATTCCAGGTCGGCTTTTATTTTGCCAGCGTTGGTTTATTATTTAAATAGATCGGTATTAACATGGCTCTCTTTTCAAATAAACGCTGCAACGAGCTGCCTACGTTGCTGTCGTTCGAGCAAGAATTCTATGATCAAATTTCCAAGTCGGTGGCGGAACGTGGGCGCTATAATGTCCCCATGATTTTCAAAACTAAGGCTTTTGGACGGATTTTTAGCTTGCCTGGTCCTGCGGAATCAGGATCGGAGGGCGATCATTCGCAGCCGTCATCTACGTCGGGTAAAGCGGGTGAGTCCCGCTCTTCCCGTGGTGAACTCTCTCCAGACGGCCAGCCCCAAGATAATTCAATAGAATATATAGGGACTGTTAGGAAAGAACTGAGGAGGGTTGCTCCTCATATTCCCGACCTGACCTTATTAAGATGGTCGGGGGGAAAAATCCGAGACCCAGTCCTTGAATTTTGCTCAGCGTTGGGATCGAGCTCGATTTCGACGTCAGAATCCTGGTCGGATTCCGAGCTATCCCCCGAGCTTAGATCGGATGGTATAAACCCTTGTACCTTTGTCGATTTTTTTTACGTTTGAAATATATCTCCTTTTTCTTTTTTGTAGCAATGTCGAGGAGAATCAGTCTTAAGAGGCTCGGTGAGCGGGTGGAGAGAGCCCGAGGTGAGAGTTCATCCCAAAAATCCGGTCCACCTCCTGCAAAGGGGGTGGTCATTGGCGAGAAGCGTCCGGCGGATGAACCTCCCTCTTCGGCGAGCAAGAAGGCGAAATCTGGAGATGACTCCAAAGGCAAGGGACAAGCCCCCATCCCCGAGCCAAAAAAGAAATCTGGTCCAGCACATCATCCAGTAGCCCCTTCTTTTGGTCCCGGGGAGGGAAGCTCGCCCTCGTTAGGCACTGCACTTGGTCCGAGGGCCTCCATTTTGGGGAGCCCTTCGGTGGCCGAGAAGATCCTTCGAGGGGTAATCCCCCCTATGGATCAGGAGAAGGTGGGGCAGCTCACTCTGAATCAGACTGCCTCAAAATTTATTCACGCCCTTGGCCAGGTATTATTTTGATACTAAATACGTTTCATCCCTGTCAAATTTGATCATTTTGAACTGATAGGATTTGTTTGTAGCAGGCGCTTGTGTTCGGGTCGTCTCTGGCGGTGAAGAGCAGGGAGACCATTAAGAGGCCACCCTTCAACAGGGGCGAGCTGCCTCTTTGGACACTGAAGTTTCTCGCCTTCAGAAGTTATCCTCCGATCTGGAGCAACAATTGGCCGAGGGGCGAGCTCGGGAGCAGCAGGTCGGCGACGAGGTCGCCAAAGTCAAGGCTGAAAGAGATGCCTTCTCCGATAGTCTGACAAAGGCAGGGCTTTTGGTTGAAGACTTGAGGGGAAGAGTGGAGCATGCTGGAAAGCTGGCCGTTGAAGAATTTAAATCTTCGTCAGATTTCGCCAAGGCTGTTGAAAGCTCATCCTCGAGGTATTTTGGCGACGGGTTTGATTTTTGTAAACGTCAGCTACGCCATCATCATCCCGACCTGGCCATAGACTTAGAAGAGATGCGTCTCGATCTCGCCCTGCTTGCCCTGGAGGATGAAGGAGAAGGAGAAGGAGAAGGAGAAGGGGGCGAGGAAGAAACTGTTGAAAAAAGAGACGTGAATCCTCCGGTCGACGCAGCTCCTCAAGGCGAGGACAACCCTCCCCCTTTATCATAAATGTAATTTGTAATGTGAATAGTCATGAATATAAACGTTGATTCGATAATTTTGTATGTTGGTTTTTATATTGTATCCTTGTGCAATTCTTTCGATGATCTGGCGACCTTAAATAGGCGATCAAGATGCCTCCGTCGTCTTTCGATGAACTGGCGATCTTGAATAGGCGACCAAGATGCCTCTGTCATCTTTCGATGAACTGGCGATCTTGAATAGGCGACCAAGATGCCTCCGTCATCTTTCGATGAACTGGCGATCTTGAATAGGCGACCAAGATGCCTCCGTCATCTTTCGATGAACTGGCGATCTTGAATAGGCGACCAAGATGTCTCCATCATCTTTCGATGATCTGGCGATCTTGAATAGGCGACCAAGATGCCTCCATCATCTTTCGATGAACTGGCGATCTTGAATAGGCGACCAAGATGCCTCCGTCATCTTTTGATGAACTGGCGATCTTGAATAGGCGACCAAGATGCCTCCGTCATCTTTCGATGAACTGGCGATCTTGAATAGGCGATCTTCATTTTGCACTATTGTTGAAATAAACTGGAGAAATTTTATTACTCAAAAGAATAAAATCTAGGAGTTACACGTATTTTGCCCAGGAGAATTATTGAAAATATTTCTTCAAATGTTCAGCGTTCCAAGGATGGGGGAGTATTTTTCCGTTCATGTCTTCTAGCCAATAAGTCCCCGGTCTAGTTACCTTGACGACCTTGTAGGGGCCTTCCCATGTTGGTCCTAATTTCCCAGCATTTGGCTCTTTAGTTGACAGGGTAACTTTTCGCAGAACTAGGTCGCCCGGTAAGAATGATATGTGTTTGAGCCTCTGGTTGAAATATTTGGCGACTTGATGTTTGTAAGCTGCTTGGCTTATGCCTGCTTGTTCCCGCTTTTCTTCAAGGAGGTCAAGGTTGAGCCTCAGCTCGCCATCATTGCTATCTTTATTAAAGTTTGAAGTCCTGAAACTCGGCATTCCGATTTCGACAGGTATCACTGACTCAGTTCCATAAACCATGGAATAAGGCGTTTCACCAGTAGGAATCCTGCTAGTAGTGTGATATGCCCATAATATGCTCGGCAAGTCTTCCACCCATTCCCCTTTGGATTTCTCCAATCTCGTTTTTAAATTTCTGAGGATGGTTCTGTTAGTGACTTCTACTTGACCATTGGCTTGAGGGTGGCCGGGTGAGGAGAAATGATGCGATATGGCGAGGTCTGAGCAAAATTTCCTGAACCCGTCATTGTCAAATTGCCGGGCATTGTCTGAGATGAGGACCTTTGGAATTCTAAATCGGCAAATGATACCCTTCCAAACAAAGTTTCTCGTATTCTTTTCCGTGATTCTGGCCAGCGGTTCGGCCTCTACCCACTTTGTGAAGTAATCAATAGCTACGATCAAGAACTTCTTCTGTAATGGAGCTTGAGGCAAAGGCCCTAGTATGTCGATTTCCCATTGGGCGAATGGCCAGGGACTGGTAATTGGCACCATCTCGGTATGGGGAAGGTGGTTGAATGGAGCGAACCTCTGGCATTTGTCACATTCCCTGGTGTATTTCGCTGCATCCTGTCCCATCTGGGGCCAAAAATAGCCTTGGCGAATCGTCTTTCGTACCAGCAACCTTGCCCCCGAGTGATTTCCACAGATGCCTTCGTGGATTTCTCTCATCACATAACTGGCTTCTTCAGGTCGGAGACATCTTAGGAGGGGACCAGAGAAAGATCATTTATATAAAATTCCATGTAGTAGGCAGAACCTTGCAGATCTATGGCGAATTCAGCGAGATTGGAGTTTATCTGCTGGTAATGTACCGTCTCGAAGGTATGTGGCGATCTCATCCATCCAGGTCGGATTTGTTTCTGTTGTACAGACGGATCTGGCGACCTCTATGCTTGGTTTGGACAAGAATTCCAACGGTATACTCCTGTCTGATATAAAATCAAAAGTTGAAGCAAGATTTGCTAGGGCGTCTGTTTTTCTGTTTTCTTCTCTGGGGATTTGTTGAATGGTGAACCTTTTGATCTTCTGAGTTAAGCGTTTAACTTCATCCAAATAAGCTGCCATTCGTACATCCCTAGCGAGGTAATCTCCCTGAACCTGGTTAGCCACTAGTTGGGAGTCGCTATAGGCTTCAATTGATTGGACTCCCAATCTTGTGGCGACTCGTAATCCGGCGAGGAGGGCTTCGTACTCAGCTTCGTTATTGGTGACTTTAAACCCAATCCGTATGGCGTATTCCATCTGTTCTCCTTCCGGGGTTTGCAGAACAAGACCTGCACCGTACCCGTGTTGATTGGAGGACCCATCAACAAACAATGTCCATTTGTCGAGCTTTTCCTCCCCCGAGCTCCCGAGGTCATTTTCTGAGTTGTGAATCCCTTCCTCCGAGAATTCTAGATCGGGCAGGTGAGTGGATTCGGCCACGAAGTCGGCTAAAGCCTGGGCTTTTATTGCCGTCCTCGGTTTATAGTTAATATGGAATTCGCTCAACTCAATGGACCATTTCAGTAGTCTTTCCGAAGTATCTGGTCGTTAAAGAACTAGTTTTAACGGCTGATCGGTCAATACGGTGACGGGATGGGCCTGAAAATAATGGCGAAGTTTTCTGGCAGCTATTAGGAGGGCGTAGGCGAGCTTTTCAATCATTACGTATCTGTTCTCAGCACCTATCAGGACTTTACTAACATAATATACCGGCTTTTGGACATGGTTCTCCTCTCGGACGAGCACGGCACTTACTATTGTGGGTGAAACGGCGAGGTATATGAACAATTCTTCTCCCGTGGTCGGAACCACGAGCAGAGGAGGTGACCCCAAATACTTTTTAAGTTGTTGAAAAGCTTCTTTCGATTCTTCTGTCCACTGGAAATTTTGATTTTTTCTTAGGATTTTGAAGAACGGTAAACATCTGTCCGCTGATTTGGAAACAAATCGGTTGAGGGCGGCAACCCGTTCGGTTAGCTGCTGGACTTCTCGGATGTTTCTGGGCGAGCTCATCCCAAGCAGAGCTTGAATTTGGTCTGGATTAGCTTCAATCCCACGTTTGGTTACCAGGAACCCTAAGAATTTTCCGGATGATACGCCAAAAATGCATTTGGAAGGATTTAACATCATCCTGTGTTTCCTCAGAATGTTGAAAGCTTCTTCAAGGTGGGCGATGTGCTTTGCTGCTTCGAGGCTTTTCACTAGCATGTAGTCTATATATACTTCCATGGTCTTTCCGATTAGCTCTTTGAACATCTTGTTTACCAATCTTTGATAAGTAGCCCCGGCATTTTTGAGACCAAATGGCATAACCTCGTAGCAGTACAATCCTCGTTCCGTGATGAAGGAAGTTTTCTCTACGTCGGGGGAAAATATCTTGATCTGGTGATATCCTGAAAAGGCATCCATGAAGCTGAGAAGCTCGTGCTTTGATGTGGCGTCGACTATCAAATCAATTTTTGGCAGTGGAAAACTGTCTTTTGGGCATGCTTTGTTGAGATCAGTGTAGTCCACGCATACTCTCCACTTTCCCCCCTTTTTTGGGGCGACGACAACATTAGCTAACCATTCTGAATAGTGGGCTTCCTTGATAACTTTAGCTCTGATGAGTTTGGCGACCTCTTCGTCGATGACTCGAAGTCGCTCAAAGGCGAATTTTCTCCTCTTTTGGCGAACAGGAGAATTTGCTGGATTGATCTTTAATTTATGCATGGCGACCTGAGGGTCTATCCCCGGGACGTCACCTTGGGACCAGGCAAAAACATCGAAGTTTCTTTTTAAGAATTCCACTAAAGCGTCGTGCTGTTTTGCGACAAGTTCTGTTCCGATCATGACGTGGCGATTAGGATATTCCGGATGAATGGAAATTGAGGTAGTTTCTTCAAGGGGCTTAGTGTTTTCGGTTTCTCGGGGATCCATCAAGACCACCTGTTCCACCTCGTCCCTCAGGGATTCCATCTCGTCATCGTTGATCAATAATTGCTATTGGGTATTCGGTACCGGGAGGGTCTCGATCTTCATGGCCGAAATGAAACATTGTCTGGCCACCTTCTGGTCGCCCCGCACTTCTCCCACTCCTGCCGAGGTAGGGAACTTCATCTTCAAGTGGTAGGTTGAGGTGATCGCCTTAATTCCGCCCAGAGTTGGGCGGCCTAGAATGGCATTGTAGGGGGAAGGGCAATCAACTACTATGAAGTTCTGCCAAACAGTAGTTTGACGAGGTTCTGTCCCCAAAGTAACTGGTAATTTGACCCATCCCAGGGGATGAGTCAGATTTCCTCTAAATCCCACCAATGGCGTCACAAAGGGCTGCAACCTGTCGAGCCCTATCTTCATTTTTTCAAATGCGGAGATGAATAGAATGTCAGCCGAACTACCATTGTTGACCAAGATTCGTTGGACGGTAAAATTGGCGATGATGCCCGAAACGACTAGGGCGTCGTCATGGGGTTGGTGCAGGCCTTTTAGATCGTCATTGTCGAAGGTTATTAGCGGGTTGACGTCGGCCATTGGTGAGGAGAGGCTGTAAACTTATGCGGACATATCTGCACTTCTGGCGTGCCTCTTTCTAGATGAATTCGAACTCCCTCCGAATCCAAACCCACCGTGTATTACCTGAATCTCTCCGGCAATAGGTCGGTTATCGTTGTACCTTCTTTCCGGTGAATTGGGGGAATGGTGATCTCCGACGTATTTTCTTAGATATCCCCTTTTGATGAGGTCGGCTATTTGCTCCTTTAGATGAAAACAGTCTTTGGTACTATGGCCATGGTCTCGGTGAAACTCGCAATATTTATTTTTGTTTCTCTTCCGGAGATCAGTCTTGATTTTTGAGGGCCACTTGACAAACTCTTCATGCTTGATTTCTGTGAGGACTTGGGCAATTGGAGCATTAAGTGGTGGCAACACCAGCTCAGTGCGGCGAGGTGGAGTGCGAGGTCGCCTGTCACTGGTCCTCCTCTCCCGATTAGGCTGCTTGCTTCTCCGTTTGTCTTTATAATCAGATCGCCTTGTATCAGGCTCTTTCCTCTTATGGTCCTCCTTTCCCCTTCGCCTCCGTTTGGCTTCGGCCAATTCCTCCGCGGCGATGTATTTATCGGCTTTACTTTGAAGTACGGACAATGTCTCTGGAACGTTTTTGGATAGGGAATCGAACAGGGGACCTGGACGAAGCCCCTCCATCATTGCCATGACGACCACCTTGTCACTGGGATCTTCAACTTCTAATATAGCCTGGTTAAATCACTTCACATAATCCTTCAAGTTCTCCGTTTCCTTCTGGTGGATGGTGAAAAGATGGGACGCGTTTTTCTGCCTGACCCTGCAACTCATAAAATTGGCCACAAAAAGTCTGCTCAGTTCGCCAAATGAATCTATGGTTCCAGGTGTCAACTTTCGAAACCACGATCTCGCTGCCCCTTTGAGTGTAGCAGAAAAGGCTTTACACATGACATCGTCCGAGTAACCCTGGAGATGCATCAGATTTTTGTAAGAATCCAGGTGATCCATTGGATCTGTTTTGCCTTCATAGACCCCGAGCTGAGTAGGCAGTTTGAATCTGGACGACACCCTGGCTCTCATTATCCTGTGGGTGAAAGGTGGTTCAGTTTGCCTGATCAAAGCGTCTACAGTTATCGGGGCGCCGGTCCCCGTGTTGATAGCGTCCAGGCGAGCATCCAGGTCCCTAATTTTTTGGGAAGTGGATATATCTTGTTCTTGCTGGGCCCTCATAGGAGATCTGACCCGCCTCGCCCCTTCGTTTTCCCGCCCTGGCGTCTTGCTGGATGATGACCCTGATGATGGACTTCTTGGGCTCTCCTCTCATTGAGGGCGAGGGCTGGGAGAGTGACGTCGCCTGTCTCGCCCGGTGCTATGGCGACTCTGGGATACGTTCCCTGATGGATGAGAATGACGGGGAGCTGGAGGAGGTGGTGGGCGATTATTTACGGTGAGGTGCTATATGAGGAGGGTATTATTTTCATTCATAATTCTCATCTGTTCAGCCATCCCACGTATCTCGTGATGGAGGCCCTCTAAATCTGGAGCTTGACTAGTGTTGGCCATTGGACGTGTTCTGTTGTCCAAAGGACTGCTAGTACTTGGTCTGGATAATAGTCGACTGCGCAGGTGCATAGGATAAAGAGAACTTTCGTTCCCACAGACGGCGCCAAACTGTTGTGGTAAAAATCTGGGAGAGCAACCAACAGTCAGAATTGCTCCTCGGCCTCGGCAATGGACCTCGGCTAAAGCTTAGGCGACCTGCACAGCAATGGACCAAAAGTAATCGACCGGGGTGAGGCCGCTCAAAACCCCTCCGGCGTATGAATCAGACCAAGGCGATCAGGAGATAAATTAAGGCAGTATGGAGAGCACAATAAAAGTGTGTAGTGCCTGTGTTGAGCATTCCTTTTTGTTATGGGGGAGCGACCTTTATATAGACGGGAGAACTGAGTCGGGTCAGTGTTGTATGGTGGATTCCTCGGAAGGATAAGCATGGGAGAATATCCCTATTCAATCTGGAGATTCAGGAGAACGCCAACTGGTGATTCATCCGTGATTATAGGCGTCGTTGTGGAGTTGGAGTCTATTGGGGACAGTTCTCTTGTAGAGGTGGAACTCTTTATGGAGATGGACTTCAATTGGGTAAGGAGTATTGTGATAACAGATCTCTAATGAAGATGGGAGTCCTTTTGGAGAGAGATCTTTGAGGAGACGTCTCTGTATTGGGCGAGGTGAATCATCTCGCCATATGGCGATCTGGCAGGAATATGTAAATGGAATGGAGCTCGATTCTTTAACTGTATAAGGCGACCTGGAAGGTGAGTTTTGAACCTTGGGCGACGTGATTTGCTCGGAACATCTGTTGGTTCGATTTATCCCATATCAAATTATAAAAATACATACCTTATTGTCTATAAATTTAAAAAGATGCTATAGAATTGCACATTCTTCACTCAACCTTTAGGTTTGATTACAGATCATTTACAATTGAAGATATTTGAAAGCTTGCAAATTAGTTTTGTTTCACGAATTTTCATGAACAAGATATATAATTGTTTGATGTTTTTAGATTTCCCGAGTTTCAAAAGTAATCAACAAGTTTGGAGTTGATATGTAGAAATTGATATATTATTTCAATTTTTTTGAATTCCTAAGTATTTCATAATTTTTCGCCACGGCAAGATTGAAATTTTGAATCCGTATCTGACCCTCTATGCTTAAATATGATTTACAAATATGAACACAATAGCATAATTGATTTGAACAACCACAAAAAACATGAGATTGGAGATATCATTTGTGGTTGTGGGGAAAAAATCTTCTTGTGTGTCACAAGGTGAGAGACAAAGCAA
>BRYE01000017.1:7267727-7270227 GCA_030159115.1 Actinidia arguta var. hypoleuca | reverse complement strand
GCTATTGACATTTGGTGTTGATGTTGGTGTCGACACTTCTTCCCTCAGAATTCTGAGTTTGGCTACTGACATTTGGTATCGATACTGGTGTCGACACTTCTTCTTTCAAAAACTTATGAAGTTGGCTACTAACATTTAGTGTCGACACTTCTATACTTGGTGTCGACACTTCTTACCAGAATGTGTTCCATCATCTTTTTGGCCATTTAAGCGTTGAGTCGACTTTCTTCCTTCACGATATCTTTGCCTTGTATGCATATGGTCCTTATCCACTTTTATCCATTTAGATTTATGATTTATTTGAAACTTTCAGCAACTTTAACACATTATAACTTCTGGGTTTACAGATGTCGACACTTTAGAGTAAGGTGTCGACACTTTCTGTCAGAAAGTGTTTGTGAGACTTCCTTTGATCAATTGAGTTATGGGACGCAATGCTTAAGAGCTGCACATTTAGTAAACATGTTAACTACTAATAAACTGTTTTGTTATCATCAAAATCGAGGCTTGATTCAACAATTGTAAGGTTTTAAAATTTTCTTTTATAGTTACGAGACATAATATATACCAAAAATAATATATATATATATATCATTATGGACTTTGGTGAGATTGGATCCATTTAATTTAATTGGAACACAAATGGGGTAGTGGGCCTAAGTGTATGTTATATTGGGCTTGTATGGATTTGCAAATGGGTTGAGTGAGAGAGTGAGCCAAATTAACTTGGCCCTTGACTAGTTTGATTAATTGTGTTGAGCCAAACAAGGCCTAAAGGATTTAGGTAGCATTTTATTCTTTCTTGTTACCTAAAAGTATTTATTTCTTCTTCTTCTTCTTCTTCTTCTTTCTTTCTCTCTCTCTCTCTCTCTAGGGTTATAAGCATTGAGGGTTAGATTGGAGTGTGTTGGAGTGAGATTGAGTGATAGTTCTTGGAGCAAAATTATCTACTCAACGAGAGAGTCGATTTGAACCAAAAAGGATTGGAATCAGAGCAAGGAGGAAGTTCGAGCATCACCATTGTCGTTGAGCCTTTCTTCCATTGGACTTGAGGTAAAGGGGGTTTTCCTTATGGTGTTTAATCTTGGGTTGTTGTTAATGGCTTATATAAAGCCTATTGAGGCATTGTTTTGGGTGTTGAACCTTAAATGAAAGATTTGAGTTAAAGGAAAGTTTTGGAGTTCGGAGATTTGGACATCATCTGTTTTCTGCGATGTCTACCGGTAGTCCTATTTTCACTACCGGTAGTCCCCTTTATTTTTTCTTATGGTGTTTAATCTTGGGTTGTTGTTAATGGCTTATATAAAGCCTATTGAGGCATTGTTTTGGGTGTTGAACCTTAAATGAAAGATTTGAGTTAAAGGAAAGTTTTGGAGTTCGGAGATTTGGACATCATCTATTTTCTGCGATGTCTACCGGTAGTCCTATTTTCACTACCGGTAGTCCCCTTTATTTTCTATAATTTGGCTTGAGGGCCCGACCTACTGGTAGTCATTTCCCACTACTAGTAGTGCTTTTTCATGGTTTGCCATTGGATGGTCAGACACCAGTAGTACTTGTTTCTACTACCGGTAGTGATTTATTTTATTTAGTCACTGGATAGTTGTCTATCGGTAGTTCCCCCTTTCACTACTGGTAGTGAATTATTATATTTTGTCTCTGGATGATCTTCTACCGGTAGTACACCTTTTCACTACCGGTAGTCGCTTTGGTAGATTTGTCTCTGTAAAATTGCCTGCCGGTAGTACCTAGACTCCTACCAGTAGTAACCTGCAGTAAAAGTTTACGAACACGTTTTGAAGTAAATGCACTTGGATATAGTTATGGTTATGAGCATTATTTATAACAAATGCATTGCATGATTTTAATAATTATTATTATTGACAGTTTATGATATTGTGTATTATCATGTGATTTACATAAAAGCTTTTAGCAAATGTAATTGTGATACGCGTTGGGACTTGTTAATTTTGGGAATAATTTTGGAGAATGACACGTTAGGATATACTATAATGAGATGGCTTAGATGAAGTCGAAATTAAAGTCCTAGATGGCAATTTTTGTAAACGTTTGGGTATGTCAAACCTTCGGTGAAAGTCTAAAAAGTAGGTCGGTTAGGTATTAGCCTAGGTGTGTCATTCGAAATTATGAGAGTTTTGCTTTTGAGAAAAGCCAAAAAAATTGTGAAATCATTGATTTGAGAAGATGCATAGATATGTATTTTTGAAAAAATTATAATATTCTTTTTGGCTCGGTGTGGGCATTGTTCATGGGATACTATTTTAAATTTGGTATTTGATAGCTCATGGAGAGTATGGTCCCACTAGAAAGATAGGTCAGTTGTATTCTGATATTATGACAGAATATTGTAATATTATTTTCGCACTCTGATGTAATGACATCATTAGGACGTATTATTTTGGTTCAGTTTATTGTATTATTGTGCTTGTCTACGTGGCCAAATCTGGTATTATTTGGGGCGTGACAATTGTTGTCGAGA
>BRYE01000017.1:7237727-7240227 GCA_030159115.1 Actinidia arguta var. hypoleuca | reverse complement strand
AAAACTGCAAGGTTATAAATATTAACTTATACTGTATTACGAACATACTATATCATAAAAAAGTAAAGGATACTTTTATTACTTCTACAAAATACAACGAAAAGCTTTCCATGTGAAATCTCGTCTCAGTGGGGAAATTAGGAAAATTATATCCTTCAAGAGGTTTGATAAAAAAAAAATATTAGTCCAAGTGGAGCTTGAAAAGTAATACCACCGACGCATAATATAAATGTTGATTGGAACAGTTTGAATAATTAAAATGGACTCAAAACGGGACCTATATTATTTAGACTGTACTGATGCAGTCCAAAATGTTTAGACTGCAGACGATATTGGTCTCTTTTTTTTTTCCTCATTCATAAGATGGTGCATGAAGGTGGATTTGGATCATAAACCATTCCACATATTTGATTCCATTGTTGCTGACTCTCATTCGCCATCAATGGAGGTTGCTTCGGTGGTGATGAGACGCCTTCACCATCAGTTTTGTTCTCAACTTCTTCGACACTTTCCATTGATGGCGAATGAGAGCCACCTTCACTCTCAACTTCTTCGACACTTTCCATTGATGGCGAATGAGAGCCACCTTCACTCTCAACTTCTTCGACACTTACCAGGCTTGCGAAGCCAACCTTCTTCCTCAATGATTGGGTCAAAGCAGCTGCGTCGACCTTTTCTCCGGTCACCACCACTCGATCTCTCTCTTCCCCTTCCAATGCTACTGAGATCACTCCTGTGCCATAAATTTCGCCCGTTCACCTCTTTATCTTCAAATCAACACAATCAAAACGTTGTTTAAATGATTTTATACTTACCAGGTACCGTGGCAACAGTCATCAGGGCTTTGGACCAGCATTTTTCGCACTTCATTTGGACCTTAATCACAATCTTTTGCTGCAACATGAAATTGAGGACATGGTGAGAAACCAATTATTAGCTGCTAATTATACCACAAATTGTGTTACTTTTACTAGAAGCGTACCTTCATATTTTGAGAGAATTAGGAGGATTTTGAGTCACTGTTTCTGGTCTGAATAAATCTTTGGTAATGGTTAGTGGAAGTGTGAGAAGAGAATTGATCTCTCTATATAACAGTTAGTTTGGGGAAATAAAATAAACAAAGAAAGAGGTTGACATTGGTAACAAATTAAATCCTATAATTTTAATTGTAACAAAATAAATTCTATATATTTTTTTTCAGGCACAATTTAAACACTCTGTCAGCGTCCTTACAGTTAGGGTTAATGGACCCAACTATTTTCCGTCCAAGCCATTATGGGACGATCTCTTTTCACTATTTTCCCCTTTTTATGCCTTATTTGTCAAAATTAGGGCTTATTGTAAAGGAAGTTGTTGGAGAAAAAACACACTTTCTTCATCCAATTTGTGCTCACAATAAATCCTAATTTGCTCAAATTGAGTTTAAAAGGGGGAAAAGTGTGGGAAGAGGTTGTTACAAAATGGTTTGGACTTGAAGCAGTTAGCTCTGTCAATTCTAATTGGACGAAATCTGACGAATGGTTTAAATTGTGACCGAAAAAAAATTTAAAAATTTACTATAATTAAAATTATAGAATTTAATTTGTTACTAGTGCCACAGTCTGATTTTTTTTTTTTTTTTTATACTTTACCCTTTTGGTTTTATAAGATTTTTTGTTTGACAAAGATTTATGCTCAAATTTCCAACGTCATTTGATTAGGTGCCCAACGTCGTGGCTTGTGCACTTGTATCGTCACATCACAAAAAACAATTTTGGACAGATCCAGAGTTCCTTAGAAGGACCAGGCTTGTTTGAAGTACAAAGTTAAGGAATTGATATAAAATGAACTTTAATTGAATCGAACATGAGTAGTATAATTTTTTTAAATATTTAAGTTTTAAATTTTAAGTAGATAAAAAAACACGTCAAGCGTAGTTTGTTTATGTAACAAACCAAACTCAGACAAGTTTTTAACGAGTCGAACACGAACTAAGGTCGAGCATTTTGATTCTTTTATCACTCTTACCTGTATTTAAATCAAGAATTTAGTGAGAAAAAAGAAATAAAAATAAAAAAATTAGACGATTTAACCGTTCGGGACTATTAAATTATTTATTTTTTTATTTTATTTTATTTTATTTTTCTCACTAGATCATTGATCCAAGCATAACCTAAGAGTACATGAAGTAATGGGGCTGTAACAAGTCGAGTTAAGTCCAGTAGTGTTTTGTTTACGCTTGAATTGAAAATTGCAATTAGCCAAAACAAAGATCACGGTCACGAAAATTCATTATATAGTGAATATTTGACAGAGCTTATAAATTGTAACTTTATTTTTTCTGTCTTGCAAATTGTGACATAGTGTTTGGCTTAATTTATGCTTATATTTATGGACAAAAAATAAAAAATTGTTGAATATACTTTAAAGCTTCATTTTAAAGTTGAACTTCTATTTTTAAATAAATAATTTTAATATACGTTCAGGTATACTAAACACCCTTACAGTGATAATTAGACAT
>BRYE01000017.1:7205227-7215227 GCA_030159115.1 Actinidia arguta var. hypoleuca | reverse complement strand
TAAAATTATCATAGCAAATGTCTATGTATTTATCAAAAATTATAAGAGAGGTTTGCTACAATTTTTTGAAAAGTTATTTTTTAAAATTCCTTAACAGAATTATGAGTTGTAATTTAATTCAAAACTACAAAGAGATTCTTTCTATATTTAATAAGGAGGTAAATCGCACATGAGGTAAATCACATAGAGGTTATTTGTATATTTTATAACTATAGAGAGATAAATCACACATTACGTAAATCACAAGGGATAAATTGAAATTGAATTTTGCATTTAGTTTTATTTTTAATGAGAAGAGATGGAGAGAAGAGAGGATAGAGAATTAGTATTTTAATTTTAAGGACTTAAATAATGACTCTTTACATGTGGGGATTTTAGTAATATCCTCCTCTATTTTTTAGAGTGTTGCACAAAAAATATTGGAGCTTAATTTTTGGGATTTGACGAAATTAAAATAAAAATAGAGTTAGGGTGACTGTTGAAGATGCTCGAAGTCCACAAATGACTCTTCTTTCACATAGATAGATAGATATACAGAGAGAGAGAGAGAGAGAGAGAGAGAGAGAGAGAGAGAGAGAGAGAGAGAGGCAGGGACGAAGGGAGGGGGAGAAGGGTTTCATAGGAGACGCATATTAATTGCATTGCAATTTAATATGGATTAATTTCAATTACCTCCTCTAAATTTCTGACAAATATAAGAACTCTGAAATTGTAATATTTCTTCTTACTTTTGCTGATATTATAATAATTCCTCTTTCGGTTAAGTTTGTACCAGGTGGTGTTAATTTTTGCGTTTAAATGTCAAAAATAACCTTCTAAAAAATAACACTTCTTTCAATAAAATTCCCAACTAATGCTCCGTTTGGCACCAGCTTATTTTAGCTTTTCGATTAGCTTTTTTACTTAAAATAAGCAAAAAAAACAATCAGAGTTGGCTTTTTTGCTTTTCTGATTTTGCTTATTTGCTTAGTTTTAGCTAAAGTAAAGCAAGAAAAGCAAAAAAGTCAAAAAAAATTGATCTTTTTAGTAACAAGCTTAAAAAAAACTTGACTTTTAAGTATTACCAAACGGAGCCTAAGTAACCAATCATTGGAAACTTTCAAACAATATTATTACCTAGCTACCAACATTGTTTTTCCAGTAAAACTTAAAATAAAAAAATCCCAACTCAATCTCTCACTTTTTGCAATTTCAAAGATATATTTTTCGGGATAAATTATAAAAGTGGTTCCTATAGTTTCCTCAACTTCGATTTTGGTCCCAATATTTTGAAATCCAGTGATTTTAACTTTGTATTTTGATTTTTTCACCTAATCAATTCAATTGATAACGGAAGATAGGTTTTTGGATAGATTTTTAGCATATGCCCAACATGTGACCTCATTTTATGGCGTTTTACAATAGAATTGGGCATATTACAATGAGGTTTGTGAGATTTATAGCAAGAATTGGGTGGTAATGAGGAAAAAAGATTAATTTTATCCCTCAAATAATGGTACATATTGGGCAAGTGTAAAAATCCATCCAAAACATATTGGGCATTACCAATTGGAGTGATTGGGCAAGAAAAATAAAAATATAAAGTTAATATAGCGAGATTTCAAAATACAAGGATCAAAATAGAAGTCAAAACCAACTATAAGGACTATTTTTAAATTTATTCTATTTTTAATCTTAAAAGAAAAATCATTACCCATCACTTTACACTTCCAAAAAAGATAGCTTTCATTTTTTTTATAAAAAAAAAACTCAATCACTTTGAAGAAACAATTTAAAAGACATCATTCATTTTTAAAACAAAATTATAACCCAATCATTTTAAACATTCAAACAAATTACTTAGATACCAACATTTGTTTCCCAATAAAAGTATATTTGTTGTTGGTTATTAATTGCAGTTTTTATTTTTTTTATCTTGAAAATTGTATTATAATACTTGTCATAGCTTTTTTTGCACAACTTCTAATTCTCCACACCGAAAATTTTGGCCAATTACAAATTGTCACTTGGCATAGTTAGGTGATCAAGCTAATTAAATTGTGGCTTACCAAAAAAAAATATTTATATCACAAATAAATAGATAGTCGATATTTTGATATTTACCTGCAAATAAATAAAGAGAGAATTATCCAAACGATGGAATAATTTTATAAACTCTTCTCAAGATATCTCTAAATAAATAAAGAGAAAATTATTCAAAAGATGGAATAATTTTATAAACTCTTCTCAAAATATATAAAATGTAAGTATTAAGGAGTTTAAATCAATCAGGACTCCCCGTCTTCCATGTCCCAAGAGTCACCTCCACACAATATCCCAAGATGATCACAAAAAAAGAGAGTTGAAGTAAATCACGTAGCTGCACAAAAGCATGAGTCTACATACATCCAACAATTATGGAAATAAAGAAGAGCACAAGCTTCACCGGATTCAAGCCTCCAAAGCCTTGTAGATTTCTCTCATCAAAGCATCAAATCAAGCAAAGAAAAAGCTGCATCGGATTGAAGCCTGAAGGCCTTGAACAACTTTCTCATCCACCAAAATCAAGCACGAGGACACTCCATTGAATTGAAGTTGCCAAGGCCCCGATGAAGTTTTTCACAAGCTAACCAAATCAAGCACGAGGACGCTCCATCGGATTGAAGCCACCAAGTCACCGACGAAGTTTCTTGCAAGCCAAGCAACTCAAACACAAAGACGCTCCATCATTGAAGTTGCTTAGGCCCCTAAGAAGCTTCTCGCAAGCCAACTAAATCAAACAAGGGAACCTCCATTGGATTGAAGTCGTGAAGACCCCAAAGAAGTTCTACATCTTATTCTACCAAATTGAAGATGACCAAGCAATGGAATCAAGCTGGAAGCCCTCAAGTCCAACAAATCTGTAGTCTTCTCTATAAAGATTGAAGAAAACCAAGCAAACAATTCGAGAACAAGTTATCAAGTCCACGAGTCAACAAATCAAGTTCATCGTCGATCATCACCGTAAGATTGAAACAGATCTCACCGTTAGATTCGAGAACAAGCTTTCAAGCCCTCGAGTCAAAATCCAAACTCGCAAAAAGAAGAATCAGAGGATCTATAGATTGTACTGCCTTCATTTCAAATCAATAAAATTAAATTTTGTCTCCAATTTTCTGTCTTTATTTTTAGACGAGAATTGTGTTTATAGCGCCAAAAGCAACTTTAAAAGTTTAAAAAAGAAAAAGTTGGTTTTTGAAAGCTCTATTTTAATATATTTCAACTTCTGCTTTTGAATGGCCAATTTTAATACAAATTCAGCTACAACAAACACCCTCTAAAACTTGGGGAAAAAAGTATAATATCTCAATCTCTTTCACACACTTTTTAAAATTTCAAAGATATATTTTTTATTTTTAAAAGAAAATTCCTAATTTTATCACTTTATACTTAAAAAAAAGACATCTTTCCTTTTAAAAGGAAAAAATCATAAATCAATAACTTTGACTTAAATTCTTTCATTTCCTTTCTAAATTTAGTAGTGGCAGAAGTATTAATTTCCATTACAATAGAAATTAAATCTAGTGTTTATTACTTAATTAAGATTGTTTTGTGTATGTTAGAGTCCTAAAGGTATAACACCAATTCCCTGAAAATTGTGTCAAGAATGTTTGCCTTCTACTTATGGGCCAAAAACAACTTTAAAAAGTAAAAAAAAAAAAAAAAAAACTGATTTTTGAAAACGCCATTTTGAAATACAAACACAAAGAGAAACACTTGCCATTTGCCAAGAGGTGTGAAAACTTGTCCAAACTTGGAATTCCAAGTATACTTAGGCTAAATATATACTGTAATAGAAAGGTTTGGGCTAGCATATCTTTACTTCTTTGCAGTACTTAATAATTGAGCATGTAAATGCAGTGATGAAGATATTTTGGAAAGAGATTGACCAAATAGAAATAAATAAAAAAACTATGCCAAGTGCAGTAACATTAGGAAAGTTATGCAGACAAACAGTTGGACAAAAGCACACAAAGGTTATGTAGCTATGGATCTTACCAAACGGGCAACAGATCCAGGGTCGTAGAAGTGCACATGGTAAGTTGAGCCTACAACTTTCTATTACAACTTCGCACCAAATGATTGTACACGACACGGATAAAACGAATTAACTTCCCATTCCAAACAGTGCAGTTACAACTAAAAGTCCACTTGGCGAAGAACAACAATTGCTGTTCCACAGCCCATATCCCGTTTTCATGGATTTCCAGGTGAAACGCTTCGTTATGTATTAAGAATTGTATCCCACATCTTGACAATTGAAATGCACATAAACCCGTGTTTGAAAACGTCTCAAATTACCCACCTCGAGGCTAAGGTCCGGTGACATGTTTTGGGAGACATCCATAGCCTGAAAGGAATGTACTCAACCTTGAAAGTTGTTCAGTTATGGTACCAGATAGCTTTTTTGGAGAGGTCCAATGATTCAAGCTCTCTCATATCCCCCAAGGACGACAGGCTGCGACTTATGAGGCCATTGCCTGATAAGTTGCGAACACGAAGACTGTATTTGGATTAAAGATTTATGAAGAGATTTGTAAAGGAAAAAGAAAAAGATTATATCTGAACCGTTGGATCCTCTAACTTTTCATTTTCCTCTGTCTCCACCAAATCCTTAATCCAAACACTGCCAAAGTGACTTCATATTTCCAATGGAACTTGGGACTTCTCCTAAACTGCTTTAAAGACAGTGAGGATCCTCACTAGGTCCAGGTCTTACTTCTCAGTACCATCGCAGAATCAAAATAGTAGCAGGCAGCTATAGGATAAGCACTGATGTACTTCATTGGGATCATGTCTTCATCAACTACCGTCATTGAATTCCAACTTTTGAAGTATTCTGAGGGTAGATTGCCTGTATGTTCATCAAAAGACGAGTCGATGATTTCTGACTTGGTGAAGGCGGCCGCGATTCCTCGTCCACCTATAGAACCATGGAATCTATTAGATCTCAAAACAAGAACTTTTAAAACTGACAGTTTCTCTTACCAGAAGCAAAAAGTTTCATTAATCATATTGTTTCCAAGAAACTTGTGAGAAAGATTCAAGTAAGACAATGAGACCTTTCCTACGTTGGGAATCTGTACATGAATATTGTTGTCAGAAAGGTCTAGAAATTCCACATACTGAAGGGCTCTTACGAAACCAGGGAACTCATTTGCATTGCAAGAGGAAAATAGAAACACATAAAAAATGGGCAAGGTGCGTAAAGTTGACACTATCGTTGGAGCTGAATGAAAGATGTCTGTTGTATGAAAGAACGACATAAGCTAGATTTTGTAGACTTGAGAACATGTTAAGGTCCATAACCCCAGTGAAGTTATTTGAAGAAAAAAAGAGTTGGGTAAGGTTGGCGAGGAGGACCATTGATAAGTGGAATGGGGACATCTAGATTGTTATTTGACTGGTGAATCGATCAAACCTGAGTCCAAAGACACCAACCATGTAAGGGTAACCAACTAAGATAGAATGGTCCCATTGAGTGAATTATAAGCCAGATTGAGCCGTTTCTGAAGACCTTGAAGCGAGAAGAGATTGTTGTTGGAGTGAATGGTGCCATTCTTGAACCGAGGTCCAAACCAATCACTTGGCTCATCTGTGGATCATAACTAATTAACCCCGTACCACGAGCAGCAATCCATCCCTTCCTTCCAATACAAGCAGAAGAAACATGCCATCTTCCCTTTCTTATCCGGGTAAGAACTATGCTCTTTGAGATGAGAGAAACATAGGTGGAGTATATGTATATGCATTTCACCCTAAACAAATGAAATGCAATTAGTTTACACGCAAAGTTTTACCCAAATTCCAAGGACATTTCAAATTTAAACATTTTAAAGAGCCCTTAGGAGTTTCTAAAATTCAAACCAAATCCATGTCAGTGTTAGATGGAAGTTCATCACGCAGGTGTTCAATTCATACTCTTAATCACCTCATGGGTACAACCCAATCCCAAACAACCAAACAATCCTCTTCTCCCCAGCCCCTCCCACCGTGTCCATCTCCCTCTACCTTTCCTCTCTCTACCCACTGCGCTCCTTTTAATGTTCTTTTACTCCAACTAAAAAATAAGCATGTTCTTGTTTTATTAGTTTTCCTCCTTTTTCGCATGAATCAAACAACCAAATAATATAGTCTTTCTATTTTTATTCTTGACCAATTGATTAGATTGCAGTCACCTACCTAGTCCTACCCAAAACATGAAAAGACCATTATAAACAGATCAAGCAATGATGTAGAGAATAAACTTGTATTGTGAGGACAAGCAATGCAATGTATACGAAGGAAACAACTTTATTTTTGACAAGTTCACACAAAGAAAAGAACATGATAGGTATTACATAATCCATTTTTAACTAACTCCTATTTATTGTACTGCTAGGCATTTTCACTGATTATATGCACCCTAGCTTTGAATCCCATCGTACTCCATTTCTCTGTCGAATTTTCTTTGATCTCTTTCTTTGCTGATACAGACCCACGCGAAAAGTTTTCATGACCCATTTTTCTTTCCTTGTAACTACGAAACTTCCCACAACTATGCCAACCACTAATCCAAATCCATACCCCATCAGCACCACTTCCCAGCCAAAATCATCCACATGAAACTTTGAATCATCGTTTTGATGGGATGGAGCAGGTGGTGGCTGTGGTTGTGCTACCTCAACACTACCACATCTCATTGGCAATGGAAATCCACACAATTTCGCGTTCCCCTCATACGAACTATTTGAATATGTTTCAAATTGTCCACCTTATGGTATCAGCCCAGTTAGATTGTTGTGTGAGACATTGAAAACTGCAAGGAAGTTCAGGCTTATCAGTTGCTGAGGTATTTGCTCTAAGTGATTGTTGTTGGAAAGATCTAAAGATTCAAGGTCTGTCAAATTCCCCAAGGACAAAGGGATGGGACCACTTAGGCCATTGCTATAGAAGTGAGGACACGAAGTGACTTGAGATTTCCAATGGACTTTGGAATTTTTCCGTTGTTTGAGAAATCAACTGCTTTGAAGATTGTAAGGATTCTCACCAGTTCCATTTCCACTCCTTTGTTCATTACTGTGACTGAATCGAAGTAATAGCCCCCCTTGCGCATGTACTCCAACTCTGATTTCTTGTCATCCACGATCATCATTGACTTCCCGTTCTCAATGTACTCTGATGGAAGAGTCCCACTGAAATTATTGTAGGAGATATCAATTATGTTCAACTTGGCAAAGGCTGGACTCCCTTGTGGTCGCCCTATAGGACCGTGAAATCTATTGGACCGCAAAGTAAGAACTTGAAGTTCTTGCAGAGTTTCCAACCAGAAGGGGAAAGTATTGGTGATCGTATAGTTTATGTGACAGCCTGATTTTAGCATGTCGGTAAATAAGTAGGAGATAAAGGTGAAAATGATATTTTTGAAACTTCATAAAAAAAGATTCAGAATATATTTTATAATTTTTAAGAGAAATCATATATCCGGTTACACATAATTACATAATTTTTTTTTTTGACATTTTTCAATTCCAAAATTAAGGTAATCATAATTTTCTGAGTTATATATGATTTTATAGTACTTTTCTTAAAATAAATTTTGGATAACTTTTATTTATTATGAGATCTTTTTCTACCACAAGCACCAGCTTAAAGTAATATCCAATTGAATTTATCCATATCATTATTCATATCATCATGTCATATAAATAAACACAATCTATATGAATAGAAATTATCCGTTGTAGTCGTGTTATATGAATAATCTTATAGATAATTTTATGAATAATCACGAAAAAAAAGGGTTAAGAGAAAGGTTGCCTATAAATAGGCAAAGAAGAAGCAGAGCCTCTAAGCAGAGTTAGCAAATGCTTTAGTAAGTTCTAGGTAGTTTCACTACGCATCACTTCTATCACCATATTTCGCCAGCTAAAGTTCTTAGTAAAAAGTTTATAGTACTGTGACTAGTAGAGTATCTTGATTTCATGCTTTATTACTATTATTTTGGTTCTTTTGATAATAGCATATTTTGTTTGATGAAAGGAACACAATAAAAAAGTATATAAAAATAATTTTAATTATAAAATACCAAAACGACATCATGTGAAACTAAAAAGGAGATACGAGGGTGGGGACATGACCAACTGTCCGATTAATTTGATATCATTTCATATATACAATGGTCGCTTTCTTGAAAAAATGGCATAGTATTTCGTGCTATTACATAGTTTATTTATGCAAACAAACTTACATGAGCTTTGCTTATGTAGTTGAAATCTTATATACAAGCTCACAAGATTGTTAATTTTCACGCTATCAAAATAAACGCGAATGTAGTTTTACTTTAATTTCATTTGAACATCGAAAATGTACGATTATTAGTACACAATTGGATTTGGAATAATATTATACTTTTCTTTTCATCATAATTACTATCTGATTTTTCTTCCGTTGCTAATTAGTTTTCAAAAATTTCTGGGCTTTATTAAATTCACTTAAATTAGAAGAGGCCTGAGGTGAGCTGGACTCACTAGTGATTACAGACACCAACCCCCTGAGTTGAGTCATGACAGCTTCCTAAATCCAAAACCTCAAGCATCATGCAGTTGGCTAGTGTTCGAGATGCTGGACCGTGCAATCTGTTGTGAGAAAATTCCCCCACGCTTTTGAGTCTCATCTTCCTCCATTTTGCTGTCTAATTTCTTGATCTTCTCCTTTGCTGATACCATCCCACGTGAAGAGTTTTCATGAGCCATTCTTCTTTCCTTCTAACTATGAAACTTCCAACAACTATGCCAACCACTGAGCCACATCCATATCCTATCAACACCACTTCCCAGCCCAAAACGTCCACATGAAACTCTGAATCATCGTTTTGATGGGGCAGAGAAGGTGGTGGCTGTGGTTGTGCCACCTCAACACTCCCACATTTCATTGGCAATGGAAATCCACACAATTTCTTGTTTCCCTCTACTTGAAAATGTTGAAATTGTCCACCTCGTGGTATCATCTCAGTCAGATTGTTGTGTGAGACATTAAAACTTGCAAGGAAGTTCTGATTTATCAGTTACTGAGGCATTTTCCCTGAGAGATTGTTATCGGAGAGATCTAAAGATTCAAGTTGTGTCAAATTCCCCAAGGACAAGGAATGGCATCGGTCAGGCCGTTGCTAGAGAAGTTGAGACATGAAGTGACTTGAGATTTCCAACAGACTTTGGAATTTTTCCCTTGAACTTGTTTGAGAAATCAATTGCTTTGAAGATGGTTAGGATTCTCACCATTTCCATTGCCCTTCCCTTGTTCGTTACTGTGATTGAATTGAAGTAAGCGTTTGACTCTATCAATGTAATATCCTATTTGATGGCTCATGTACTTCATCTGTGACTTTTTGTTGTCCACAATCATCATCAACTTCCAGCTCTCCATGTACTCCGATCGAAGAGTCCCAGTGAAATTATTATAGGAGATGTCTATGATGTTCAACTTAGCAAAGGTTGTACTCACTTGTGGTCACCTTATAGGACCGTGAAATCTATTAGACCTCAAAATAAGAACTTGCAGTTCTGTCAGAGTTTTCAACTAGAAGGGGAAAGTATCATTGATCATATTGTTTCCTAAATCCAAAACCTCTAGCTTCATGCAGTTGGCCAGTGTTCGAGGTACTGGACTGTGCAATCTGTTGTGAGAGAGAGATCAAGTGTCTTCAAGAAGTACTTGAGAATGGATGAGAAACAAAAAGAGATAAAATAGCTGGTAGATCCTCACAAGCCGGGTCATATTTCCTACATGATTTATGGACAGAGGTGAATTAATGACAAAAGTCTAGGTAAATGGGGGTGGTGTGCAAAGACTGCAACTGATCATTCACCTATCTGTTGACTAACCTTTTGAAGTCGTTTTGATGTGGAAAAATGTAGCATGGCATTCGAAAGAGAGCATCCGCATAGACTTGCTATTATGATTGGAAGGCCTAAAGAAAATCAATGAAAACAAAAGGACATGC
>BRYE01000017.1:7182727-7190227 GCA_030159115.1 Actinidia arguta var. hypoleuca | reverse complement strand
CTTTCATACCATCATTCCTTCAATTTATATCAAGATTTAGTCAACATATTATTTTTTAAAATCCATAGTTAGAGCACTATAGCTGATTCAATTTTAAATAATTGGATAGCTGATAGTGATATTCCAAGTGGAGAAAACATCTCCCATATAGGTCGTGACTATACACCTGAATTTATCACTGATCAGGTAAGTATTTGTTATTTATTATTTCATCATACTATTATTGTTTTATTTTAATATCAATTTATTAAAAATAGATCCAATAACGTTATATTGATGCATATTTGTTATTTATTGACAAATTTTTTAAGGTAGAGACAAAATGTTAGATTGGATTCGTAGTGTTGGTCGGCAAAATGGCATCGTGGTTGTTATCAAAAGATCTGAAAATTTAAAAGGCGGCAAATTCCCAAAGTGCATTCTTGGTTGTGAAAGAGGAGGAAAGTATAATCCGCCACAATATCTTTCTGAAGGGCAACCATTGCAAAGAAATACTGGAACCAAAAAATGTTATCTAAACATACTTTATTTTTTATTACAGGGCACGTGGCGTTTACTGCTGAAGTGCGATTTTCATAACCATTCAATAGCAGAATATCTGGATGGTCACGAGTACCAGTCAAGGCTCAAATCAATGGAGAAACAATTTGTGCTTGAGATGGCTGGTAGTACAAAACCTCGTAAAATTCTCAATATCCTAAAAGAAAGAGACCCTACAAATACAACGGGAATTCAGAGCATTTACAACGCTATCTCTACACACAAAGTAGTCCAACGTGGTGGCCTAAATCATATCCAACATGTTTTGGATCAATTAATTAATAAAAGATATCTCCATGCGTTTAGGACAAATCCAGAGACGAACGAATTTTTAGATATTCTCTGGGTTCATCCTAAAAGTCTGGAGCTCTTTATTAATTTTTCCTATTCTTGGTTCCGAGATGAAACGATTTTTCGTGTCATGGCACTCGCTAATTATGTCATCGACACCAGAATCTTACCAACAGAAGTGGCGTATCCTTGTAGAAGAGTTCAAATCCTACCCGCGTGCAACAAAATACCTTTGGGAAACATGGTTAAGGCTGTACAAAGAGCGATTTGTAGCTGCATGGGCAAATGCTTTCATGCACTTGGGAAGTAATTCCAGTCAAAGGTACTATATTTTTCAATCAAATGTACTTCATTACAAAGTACATTTAATAACTTTGTTATCTAAACATACTTTATTTTTTATTACAGGGCAGAGTCTGCCCATGCCAGGATGAAGCTATATCTAGAGCATATCTTCTATTCTAGAGTCATATACTTCAGGATCTTGGGGGCATCTAACTCAACACCAGATACACAAGTCAATCTACCAGCTACAAACTCGAGAATTCGTAAAAATCAATCGCCAGCTACACCGATCTTCGATCCCTTCATTTAAGAATTACCTGAGGCTTATCAGGATTTCATTAGTTACACTATTGATGTCAAAAGCTGATGGTCATTATGGATTCAGGGCGATAGCTGCGCAAGTCGGGTATGGCGAAGACAATTGGGCACAGGTACGGATGGACCTGATTGAAGAGATTCAGAAAAATATAGAATTATATAATGTGCTTTATCCGGAGTACAATTATGTAAACACTCTTTTACATTCACTTGTTTGCTTCCAACCTACGGCGCCAAAGGTATATTGGATGGACTCTATGGCATTGGGAGTTGTGATCGCATCAAGGTACAATCTTGTACTGCATACGTTTGACACATCTCATTCAAGTTGTTTTACTCACTTGCCGTTGAGATCTCCCCCAGTTCCGATCAAAGAGCGCCGAGAAATAGCTATTGCTCGTATTCGAGGCAATCACTTCGTTCAAGTTTTCTTACGCCCTCATTACCCTGTACCACCAACTCCAATGTGGTGGCGGCAACATGCATCAATCGAAGCTATGAGATGGGTTCATAGTTATATAGTACGAATGAATTTGTGGTCAGAAATAATGGGTGGAGGACTGGGTGCCCCCGAAGGAGAGTTTGGAGGAGATATTGATTAGAAATTATGTTTTTATATAATGTTGAATTCACTATTGTATTGATATGCTAAAAATTCTTATTTTTCTTATTTGTTTTTATGACAAATCAAATTACAAAATGTGATTTTTTTTTTCCAACTATGCCCTCGTTATCGTAGTTTTTTTGGAAGTTTCTTTTTAATTAGGTTTTTAAGTATATTTTTTTAATTTTAAAAAAAAAATTTTTGGTAAGTTTGTTTCTTTTTTTAATCAGATTTTTTTATTTTTGTATTAATTTTTTTTTTTTTTTAATTTTGATAAATAAAATTGATTAAAAAAAATTAATAAAATCAAAGAAACAAAACTACAAAAAAAAAACTAATTAAAAAAAGAAACAAAACTAAAAAAAATAATGAAAAACTAATGAAAAAAAATAAATAAACAAAGTAATGAGAAAAAAAAGAGATGGGGAGAGAGAGACAGAGAGGTGGAGAGAGAAGAAAGAGAAAGGGCAGTTTTGACCAAAAAAATTCACCACCAGTCATTTCAACGCACCTCCCGTGTCAGGGGAGGTGCGAAAAACAATTTGCGCAAACGCAAACAAACCCTTAGATATGACAGAGACTCAGTTAAAAACAGAACACTGGCCCAAAAAATTTGTTTAAAATAGTACATAAAAATATATCTTTTTAATTTTTTATTCTTAAAATTAGATACGAATATACGATCATCAACAACAGTAATTATCGGGAGATCTACACCAAATCTCCTGCCTTATTACTAGGACGAAACCACAAGTGGTTACGATTTAAATTTTTTTAAAAAAAAATATTTCTATGAGGGAAAAGAGTGGTAGTGTAGGAATCTACTTGCCTGTTTAGTTTATTTTTAAAAATATTTTTTCAAAAATTATTTTTCAGAATAAAAATGCTCATTATTTTCATAGTTATCTATTTTTTAGAGGAAATAATTTTTTTTTCTCCAAAATACTTTTTTTTTTGCCCAACTCACGAGTCTTTGTCCAAATTGGCATGTGTTGTTGTTTTCTATAGTAGTGTGGGGGGCAAGGAAAATAACTAAGTGGGGGACTCTTTTGTGGGGACTTCTTTATGGGGGCATTTTTCAGATCTGTGTGCTGAGCAAGGAAAATAGAAAATTATGGAGATTTATCTTCTTTTGGGGGGAAAATAAGGAGAAAAAAAACACTCATGGCCTTAGTGTTTGGATAACCTAATGGCTCCTAAAGTATTCACCTCATGTTGTTTGGGTCTCTTATGCACTAATTTTCTTAATTTCACTCTTAATATATTCAATTGATTTTTATGTGGACTTTTTCTAATTACAGATATTTTATTCTAAATTTTTTATTATAAAAATTTCGTAACTAACATATTAAGGATGAACGTTATGGAGTTGGATCCACTGTCAATATAAATACAAAAAAACTTCAAGGCTTTTTTATTATAAACTTAATTATCAAAGTATCACATAAAATTCAATTGCATATATTGAGGACCAAATTAAAAAAAATAGTAGATGAGGGACCCAAAAAATACAAAATAAATACTTTAAGAACTATTGTAGTAATTCACCCGTCTTAGTCCAAATTGGTCGTAGCGTGCGGATCAAGGAAAATAACACGGGCATTTTTCAGATTCGTGTGCTGACCAAGGAAAATAGAAAAATTGGGGATATTGTCTTCTTATCGGGGGCAAATAAGGAAACAAAAAACTCGTGGCCTTGATTTATTCTCCCAATTTTTGGTTTTCAAGGCACCAATAAGTTCACTAAACACGTGGGCCATATTTGTTGTGACTTGTGAGTCCTGTTTAGGAGGAATATGATTCTTAATTTTACGAATATTTAGGGACAATTTTGCCTAACTTTTTTAATATTTTGTAATTGTATTGAGTTTTGAGTTTTTTTATAAAAAAAAATTATCGTTTAATTAAAATTTAATAATAATTTAGTTCATCTAAACGAGAGAAATTTAAAAATATAAATATTTTATTCAAATTTTAAAAAATACTAAAAGAAAAAATAGCTAGTTTTTCAAATATTGTTTTTTAGTGATTTTTTTTTAAATTAATTAAAAAAATTTAGATTATTAAATTGACCTCGGTATTAAAAAAAATCACTAAAAAAACTCATAAACCAAGTAGCTACAGTAAATTTTTTTAGTTTCAAAAAACAAAACTTATTTGTGTGTCTTACACATCTTAACCTTTGAATTTTTATTCAAGAAGTTACCAAAAACAATTCAGCATATAGTGCATATTTGACAAAGCTAAAAATCAATTTTTATCTTCTGCTCCTCTAGGATGCTTCTCAAAATCAGCTTAAACCTCAACTCTAAAAAAAAATATTTTTTTTTGAAATTTTTCCAAATATTTGTAAATAGTAAAATTTATTATCTTTTTAATCTGAATTATGATCAATATATATATATGTGTTATTTATTTACTAATGTATGGATTGCTCCATGATCCCCAAAGAATCTTTGTTTTTTAGGAGTAAGAAGACAGTGGACCATTCGATTGTATCTGTGTGAAAAATCTTTATGTAATTCATCTCCCATCCCTCAAAACTAGTCAGTTGCCATTATAGTACCAAAAGTCAGTGGGCCCCACTAAAAAATTTGTCCTACTTTGTTTTTCACTATGGTTCTCATTCCTTATATCCTGGAAAATGGCCTTTAGAGTTTAGTCCTTTTCCCACCACAAATTTCTATGCGCGTATTTGACTAATTGGTTTAGGAAAATTACGTTCAAAAGTTTGAACTCTCAAATGCTGGCAAATTGGTCCTTAAAATCATTGAATTTGATAGGGTTTTGAATGGCGGTTGTATGTAGTTTTCGCTCAATGTACCTCACAACTCTAACATCATCATCGAAACATATTATGTGTTGAACTAATGTGCATCATTTGAATGGCGGTTGTATGTAGTTTTCGCTCAATGTGCCTCACAACTCTAACGTCATCATTGAAACATATTATGTGTTGAACTAACGTGCATCATTTGAATGGCAGTTGTGTGTAGTTTTCGCTCAATGTGCCTCACAACTCTAAGGTCATGTGTTGAATTAAAAGCATCATCTGCATGCAAGTGTTGTTGCCTTTATTTAGATTTCTCCTCTCCGATTAATTCAGTGGTAAGAACTACCCGAAGTCTTTGATTTTTGTAATACTCCGATCCTTAATTATTTTTACTTTATTACAGAAATGAATTATATTGATCTGAATTTAATTTTTACTATATTATCAAGCATTTTATAAGTATTTATGATGCTTAATGATGTGCTTATGTGAGTGATGGGACGAATATGGTGAAACTCGTGAATAGTTGGCGACTTATAGGAATTGTTGAAATTAAATTTAAGTCATTTAATATATTTTGAGATTAAATTACAAAATTCATAACTTTTGAGATAAAATTAAAAAGAACATTTAAGATGAGGTGAGATAATATAATTACTTAAAAGTTAGAGGGACTGAAGTATAGTTTTATAAATTAAATTGGTTGTGTCAGGATACACGTGCCCTTTTCTCTTTGCTTGTGAATATATATATATATATATATATATATATATATATATATATATATATATATATATATATACTAGTGGGAGTATGCCCGTGCTATGCCCGGGAAAAAATGGGCAAAAAAAAAAATGAGTAGGGGCAAAATCGGAAAAAAGAAAATAGATAGGGACAAAATCGACAAAAAAAATAGAATAAAAAAATGAGTAGGGGCAAAATTAACAAATGGTTAGGCTCATTTTGTAAAAGATGACCCAGAAAAGTAAAAAGAAAATCATTTTAAAAAAAAATACTAAATCCTAAAAAAAATCTATGTAAAATCCCAAACCAATTTGTATCACTTGGGAAATGAAGGAATGAGCCTTGAGAGGATGGTTCAAGCCTAATTTAGTACCACTATCCATTTATTGACAAGTAATAGAAGTATAAATATTCTACCAAAAGAAAAATAAATACAACCTACAAATCAATTTTTTTTTCTTCCTTTTCTTCCACTTCTTTTTCTGCTTTGTCTGTTTTTGATAAAAACAAAATATGCCCACCAAGAGAGAGATAACAAGTCTCTCTATATATACAAAATAGAAAAAAAATATTTAGGGGCAAAATCGAAAAAAAAATGATTAGGAACAAAATCGAAAAAAACAAATGATGGAAAAAAAAAATTATTGGTTAGAGGCACAATGGGAAAAAAGTTGGTGGTCCATCGTTACTCTTCACTCACATTTTAGGGGCAAAATCGAAAAAAAAAATGATGAGACCAAGAACAATTGATTAAGGGCAAAACGAAAAAAAATTGGTGGTCCATGAGTGATTATTCATTCACATTTAATACTGTTCACATCGGAAAAAAATAGAGAGGCAAAATGGAAAAAAAAATATTTAGGGGCAAAATAAAAAAAAAAATAGTGAGACCAAGAACAATTGATTAGGGGCAAAATGAAAACAAAAGTTGGTGGTCAATGAGTGACTATTCACTCACATTTTATGGGCAAGATCCGAAGAAAAAAAATGGGAAAAAAAATATTTAAGGGCAAAATAAAAAAAAATAATTAGGGGCCAAATCAGAAATAACAAATGATGGGACAAAAAACTATTGGTTAAGGAAAAAATGAGAAAAAAAAATGGTGGTCCATGAGTGACTAGTCACTCACATTTAATACTATTCAAATCGAAAAAAAAATTCATGCTCTCAAACAGCAAAAAATGTAAAAAATATTTTTCAAAAAATATTTTTCGTCGAAACAATCATAGCTATTTTGCTCAATTTTATTTTGGTTCGTGTGTTTGGACGTCCTTCGTCGATTGGACGAACTTGGCGTATATATTTTTCCTTTTTAAGCCAATGGACAATGTATTAGTTGCAATTATTGTATATGTTGTAATTCTTATTGTGATAGTGATTATTGTTCTTCGTCGGATCATATAAATTGTAATAATTTAAAAAATGAAAAGGCTGTTTTTGGCTAAGTTTTTTTTAGCTTTTTAAGTTTTGATTTTTGAATATGTTCGTCTTTAGTCAACATTTTTAACCGTTTAATCAAAATTTTATATTTTCTGGTTCTTCTTTACGAGAGGATTTGAAAATATATATTTTTTATTTAATTTGTTAAATAAGTTTATTAAAAAAAAAAAAAAAAATCTTTTTACTCAACCTATTATCTATTTTTTGGGGTCTTTAGTTGATTTATTTCAAATTTGAATAATTATTTTATATTTTTATATTCCTCTTGTCAAGAGAAAATGAAAAAAGCATAAATTATTGATCAAACAATAAAAAAAATTGTGACTACCAAAAAATTTAGAAACCTAAAAGCAGTTAAAAAAAAATTACTGTGAAGCAATTGGATTATATAAGTAATTTTTAAAAACATATGCTTGGGTCCCTTGTAATTTTTGTAAAAATTTTACTTTGGTTCCTGCAATTCTAATTTAAACAATTATAATATTGCATGGTTTTAAAATGGGA
>BRYE01000017.1:7167727-7170227 GCA_030159115.1 Actinidia arguta var. hypoleuca | reverse complement strand
TTTAATATACTTAATTTTTTTTATTTTTTAATTTTTTATTTCGTTTTTAGCGAACTTTTTTAATCGTGCATTTTCAATTCTTCTTTGAAAATATAAAAATTTTCATCTAATTTGGGAAAAAATTTATGAAAGACAAAAAATATCATTTTTACTCGACGAATTAACTATTTTTTTGTGTCTATTTTTTTTATTCTAAATTTGAACAAAAAAAATTATATTTTTAAATTCTTCTTGTGGATCAAAAATAAAATAAAATAAAATAAAAGTTTGATCAAACATTGAAAAAATGCTCACTAAAGATGAAAAAACTCCCAAATCATAACAATTAGGCCATATGATTGACTATTTCTCACACGTAAAAACCTATTTTGACACGTTCTTTATAGGGTTAGGTTAGGATTAAATTCAACCACCTGAAATTGACATGTTTTGACACTTCTTTATAATGCCAAATTTAACCGAAGAGTTATACAACATCCAACTGTAATCCTCAACGCAAATCTCTTAGATCTCCTAATTTATTCGTAGTTATTGGATCTAATAAACTAAATTTCTATTCATTCATCAAAATATACAATCCTTAAGCACAATCTTTTTTTAATGATTATTGGAGATTTGATATTTTATTTTCGGGAAAGTAACTTGTTAATTAATGGATTAAAAAGGTTTTAACATTTTATGTATTTTTTTTTTTTTGCTAATCAGTAAAACTAAAATAGGTTATTATTTAAATTTAACTATGTCAATTGTGTCAAATTCAGGTTGACACGGTTATTAACATGTCGGATTAGTCTAACACGTTAAATAAACAAGACGGATTAGGATTGATAGATTTTCAACACGAACACAAAATGATAGGACACGAATACTACACGACACGACACTATATCCATTTCCAAGCTTGCAATTTGCACAACAATTTTCAATACATGAAAAAAAATTGAAAACCTGAACCGACTGATAAAACCTAATTGAATGGTCGATTTTGCTTAATGGGTCTGCAAAAATTCGATTTTCGATTTCAGTCCGGTCTGGAAAAAAACCCGACTCGACCGGAAGAAAACTATAAAAAGTTATATATATATATATATATATATATATATATATATATATTAGTATTAATACATATTAATATATACAGTATATTTAATCTCGACTTTTCGGTTGAGATCCTAATTTAACCGTCTGCTCAAGTTAGGCCCAAACCTGCTCAGACCGATCAAAACTGGTCAAACCACAAAGTGGAACCAAACAATCGGCCTGATACCAATTTCCATAGTTATAAAAAACGGACTGTATGGTTCAACTGGGAATCGGATACTTAACCGGTACGATAAACATATTTTATTAGAAATGCAAGCGATCGAACCATTGAACCGGGAGTGTTCAAAAATTGGACAATTTTTTAACACATGCAAATTGACAATAATTTATTTCAATTTGCTTCGATTTTTAACTCATTTAGTACTTATAGATTTTTTTTATATATTTTAGCATCACTTGTAAAGTTGATTCATGCATGTTGTTAATTTTAAGGTATGAAACTAAACTTATTGAGTCATTGAAAATTTAATTTTTTAATTAAATATATGTTTATTATTTATTAATTATAAGACTGATTGAACATGGTTGCATCAATAAACCGTTGAATCGGTGTCTTGATCGGTTCAATATCCGATCCAATTATGATAACTATGCCATTTTCGACCAATTTCGGTCCACTAATATATCGAACAAAAATCAATCAATTTTAATAATTTTGGGATTAGATCAACTGAACTGAATCAAAATGAACCGACATACACGGCTAGTTTGAAATTTGAATCCTCGGTCAATGCATGTTGTGGCCTACCAAAAGGTTGAAGTTGAGCGGCAGATCTCGAATTCCAGTTAATGGCAGATTTTCGATATGTTGATTGTGACGAAACTTTGGGAGTCCGTGTGGTTGTCACTTAATTCCCTCGTCAATCAAATACGCATACAGATTACAGCCAAACGCGTATCCGGTTGGTAAGCTAGCTATAACTTGTTGCGTGGTGAACAGAGTCAATTGACATCTTAAGAATTACAACAAACATTGCTCGAGCACCGTGAATACAATTTAATTTTAACCTAAATATATGTTATATTTTATAATATTAAATTAAAATTTGTGTAATTTGTTTAAAATTTTATTTTATCAATATCTTTTTTATATTAATTTTTTTGGTTGCGAAGATCTAAAGTAATTATTTGTGTAAGAACGTGAACCATCTAGTTTTTTTTTTATTATTCAACATTTCTTTTTCTAGATAAATATCTTTAAAAAAACTTTAGTTTACAATTTATTTTAGAAAAATAACTTATTACTTTTTAAAAAAATTAAATTTGCTTAGTATATATATAGTGTGTGTGTGTGTATATATATATATATATATATATATTCCCTTCTTTTTGTAGCTTCATTTTAGGAGATAGAAAATGGGAGATCTGGATGGTAGAAGAATTTAAAAGGAGAGGA
>BRYE01000017.1:7122727-7125227 GCA_030159115.1 Actinidia arguta var. hypoleuca | reverse complement strand
AATACAATTGTCTCGACAAGAGAAATTAGAAAACTATATAAAAAAATATTATCCAACGATGAAGAATGTTTGTTTAAAATGAAAAAAACTCGGTAACTAGTCCAAATCGAGCCTTTATAAGTTTTGATTTTCTTACATTGACCCCAATATTTAAGTTATTATGAAATTTCAATGTTATTATTTTATCGATGTTTTATTAAATTTTTACACATATATCATATATATACTAAGAAAATTAGGAATTTAGTGGGTTCATTTGAAAACACTCAAGTAGTTACGCCCTTACTTCCAAGTGACTTGGGATATGGAAGGACTTGGGGTCGGATCTTGTGATGGAAAACGCTCAGAATTATTTCTTTTACTCAAGCTTAACGTCAACTAGCACTCTAGTAGGGCGGAAAATAGTTATCGTCAATCAATTTTGAAGTGGACCTATGACAAGCTCTCCCAAAAAAAGTCAAACCGTCCAAAAAAAAGCCACGCTAGCCGCCACCTCCTACTTTTTTTTCCTAACAGGAAAAAATAAAAATAAAATTGGACTCATATTTAGTTACGAGAATGGAGTAGTGTTGGTTATGCTTACGAAGTAGGTACATACAAGCCTTTTATGGGTGTGTAGTACTGTAGCAATACCCTCGCTAACATGTGCTTATGTGATCAAACTCAAGTATGATCAATTAGGTTTGGACTCTCTCTCTCTCTCTCTCTCTCTCTCTCTCTCTCTCTCTCTCTCTCTCTCTCTCTCTCCATGTGGCTTATTGTTAAGTCTATAGACTTATCTTCCTCGTTTGCTTGTCTTTAGCAAAAAACTATAGTTACTTTGATTTCTTGCCATTTAAAGAAAGGAAAATGACAATCATCATTCAAAAGTGGTTAATGGGCAAAAAAACTCATTATTAAGACCTGTTTAAGCTAGTTTTTTTTAATTGTTTTTGTTTTTGAGTTTTTTTCTTTAGTAAAATTTTTCACGGTTGATCATAATTTTATATTTTTTTAATTCTTCTTGACGAGAGGAATCTGAAAATATAAAAAATAAATAAATTAAAAAAAAATCTACTAAAGACAAAAAATAGCTAATTGATCGAGTAAAAAATTATTTTTTATCTTTAGTGATTTTTTTCACATTAGATGATATTTTTTTATATTTTCATATTCCTCTCATTGGGCGAGCCGAAAAAATATAAAATTTTGATCAAACAGTGAAAAAAATTCACTAAATAAGAAAAATTTTAGAAACCAAAATAGCCCCAAACAGAAAGTAAAAACTGTACAAATATTCATGAAAGTACATTGTAAAATGTGAAAAATGTATAAATATTTGTTTTAAAGAAAAACATAACTTATTTGCCTTGAAATGAATTTATCTATTTGGATTTTCTATAATTCTAATTATTTTTTTCCTTCTTTTTATGTGTCTTTAGGGATAATATTTTTAATGTTTCTTTAATTAATTAGTTTGACCCTCAAATTCTCACAGCATCAACCCCCATAAAATTATTTAAAGATATCCAAGTTTTAGGTTTCACGCAAATGTCCACTTTCTTAATTAATTGCACGTCAAGCACTAGTTTCATCCCAAAAATGCTCTTTGACTCTTTCTTGAATTTAGAACTCTCTTTCTCCTTGTTTTCATTTGTCATCTTTGGAAACTATTTTCTACTTTCAAAATTGTTTTACAAAAAAGATAAGTAATAATGGATTTTGTATCAAAATTAGACGGTGTGCTAAGGGTTTTGTATTTGTGGGTCATGCATGGCACCAAATACAATATCCTGTATAAAGATAACAATTTTATTAGAAACAATACATTTTCTATCTCTAATGTGGCCGTTGCATTAATAAAGCAAAGGTTTGGGTCCCACCAACTGCAAATATGCACGATACAATATGAATTATTCCTATTTTTTCCCCCTCTTTCTTAGTAAAACTAATGTTTTCTGTAACTATTTTCTGGGAAGCCCTAAGATGCACATCTCTTTTGTGTGTGTGTAAGTACCACGGGTATTTTCATAACTAATTACAATAATTTAAAACAAACATACCACAAAACACACATAAAAAATACACAAACACAATTACCAAGCAGACATCATGTTCATGATTGGTCAATTACTAAAACCCATATATATAAACATTATATGTACTTACTTTATATACCTTTATAAACTAAAACACAAATGTTCATAACCAACACCACTAAGTCTCATACCTTTCTATTATGCTTATATATTGCGTATCAAAGCTTTCTCTTTATTTTACAATTTTGTGTGTATATAATGGTTAATTAGATAACGGAAAATCATCAAAAAATAAATAAATAACTATTGAGTCGAGTAAAGCAACTAACACATATTTATATAAACATTCTCACATTCATTCATGTTAGAGAATTTATATACATATGTATGTATGTATGTAATCATGTATGCACCCCAATAAAGCAACATGGATATCAAATTGCACCCATGGCTAGATAACTCGAAGCCTTATGTGACCTTAA
>BRYE01000017.1:7112727-7117727 GCA_030159115.1 Actinidia arguta var. hypoleuca | reverse complement strand
CCATTCTTGGATAAGTGGAGATTTATATCTACAAGAGTCATTACCACATTCTTATCAAACTTATTGAATTTCGCTAGAATTTTATCAATTGGTGTATTTGAGAAAGTGCAAGTCCGTCAAATATTTCGGTGATCTTCACACCCATAATCACATCTACTAGGCCCATATCTTTCATGTCAAAAATATGTTCTTTAGCAAGTATACATAACAGTATTTCATGCAATTATCAATGAAAGTAATAAAAAACTTATTTACATTTGGTATTTGGACATACTTCAAATCAAACATATCAATGTGGATTAAACTCAATAGTTCGATACTTTCAACAGAGTGAAATGAAGAACGTGTTAACTTCGCCTCAACACAAGTCTTACACTTGTGATTTTTATCTCCTGCCTTTACCGAGTAGAACAAAGTATGTGCAGGCAACACTCCACATGTCGTGTGTCTGGGCTGAGTGAACAGGCCTTCCTTTGACCGATCACTTCAGACCGACCACATAATCAACCTAGTCAAGTCATCCACTAGCAAACTATTAATGCCGAGCACATAATGTATTCTCTCGAGCGTCACAGCATAAACTAAGTAAACTACTCTAGATTGTGATCAGTTTATTCCATAAAGGTCAGTCGCGCACAACTGCCTAAGGCCGTTGCCTCTCAACTCAACAACAACTGATCAAGGTCACGCCGCGAACAGCTAACCATGGGCTCAAATCATAAATTCTAAAAATAAGGGTTAAAAATATAATTTTTTGAAAACTTGTGTCATTCTGTAATTTTAAAAAATTCAAAAGTCAATCTGTAATTTTTAGAACTTTGAGGTTAAATTATAATTTTCCAAACAAACAGAGGTCAAACTATAATTTTTCTCATTTATAAAACTTGGGTCAATCTGTAAGTACTAAAAATTTGGGTTACAACAATAACCCCCCAAAGATTTGGGTTAAAAGTAATTACAGAAAACTGAAAAAAAACTGTAATTTTTGAATATTTGAAAAAAATTATAATTTTCAAAAGCTCAGGATAAAACTGTAGTTACCAAAATAGAGTAAAACTATAAATTTTTCAAAATCTGGAATGAAACTTTAATGTTTTCAAAATTGAGTCTTAAAATATAATTTTCCCAAATTAGGATTGTAAATTCCATAAAGCTGGAAGAGAAAGACGGTGTCAGTTTCTTTCTCTGACTTGTTGCGTTCACACTTAGCCTCACGCTTCCTCTTCCTCTTCCTCTTCTTTTCCATTTCTCTCTCTCTCAGCAGTGAGAGATCTACAAAACAGAGACCCTCTCTCTGTCTCTCTGTCTTAAAGTATATAGAATACCCATACCCCTCAAAGTCCACCTCACCCATACGATCCACATTGTCGACATCTCGACTGTCGAAAAACCCAACTGAGAGATTGAGATCTCGATCCTCGACGGACTCTTCCTCTTCAAAATTGCTAGCGAATTCAAAGAGCCACAAACCACTGCAAACATCTTACTCGGCCGGGAGTAGATTAGCAGCGGATCGGCTCAATTCCCAAATCCCAGAAATCCACCATCTGAGTGGCCTCCTTGTCGTTGGCCTGCCCAAGCAATAATGGTTTGAAGTTTTGGGGGCAAGAGTGGAACAAACATGGGACTTGCTCTCGGTCAGTACTGAATCAGCATGATTACTTTGTAGCAGCTCCTAACCTCAAGAACAAAGCATACCTCCTCCAAGTCCTCATCAGTGCAGGTACATCATGAATATAAAATATAGTCTTTGAATTCATATAAAAATATTGATTTTTGCACATGAATGGCTGAAGCACAATAGAAGTCCATAGTTTCTTGTTATTTTCTCTCTTCTTCTTCTTCTTTTTTATTATTTTTTTTTACTCTACCGGGGATTGGATATCCAAACAGCCCCCAATGCAACTTATGTTCATAATTTTTTTTTTCTGAAATAAGTTTTTTGTAATGGCAAAACTGAAAGTAGAAACCAATTTTTAAACTGAATTTGAAATCTGTTTTCAAAATAGAAATATTTTTTTTTTAAATTCTGATAAACCAAATGAACAAACACAGTTACTGCATTTTTTATTTTAAAACAGGTTTATAGAATCTGTATCACTTCCAGTTACGAAAGGTTTTAAAATCAATGTTAAAATACAGTTTTATAACCTATTTCATACAAAATATTTTTTTCCCCTCTTTTTCCAAATTCTAAAATCTGAGAAAAAAAACTTGTAATTTGAACAGAAAAATAAAAATATTTTTCTGTAACTTGCTGAAAACAGATTTTAAATTTCTAAAAACATTTGTTTTCCAAGTATATATATGAGGCTATATATATTCTGATCCCCAGGAACCCTCATTCTTTGTCTTTTTCATGCATTCATTTCTTAATATGTCTATGTCTCTTCCATGCATGCATCTATTAATATATTTTCAAATATATGTTTGACTAAAGTTCACTAAGGTTTATGACATGTGAGCCTCAATTCAACAAGTAGAAGCAATAATTTTATAAAAACAGTTTGGCAAAAATAAAATAAAATTCTGCACATAAATTTTATTTTATGCATCTCATACTTATTTTTGTATAAAATTATTCTTTGGAATTCTATATGTGGCCGAATCAATTTTCACTCCCAGCCATAAATCCATAAATCATGAAGGTGGTTATGGCTGCCATTATAACAACCATTAAGGGCTATTTATGGCTCAATAAACCCTAACTTTTAGGATTGTTTATGGCTACCATTTAGATTTCTTAACAGCTCCTTTGGGTTTTCACTCACACCATATTTTTAACAACTTCTTCCCCACTACTTCTTACTAATTGCTGCAGACACAGAGAGAGAGAGATGAATGAAACTCATGACTACCACAAACTACAAAATCCAACTCAACTTCTTACCTCCAAATTTCTTAAGAAGGTCACACAATTGCTACTCTCAGTTTCTATATTTTACTTCTTCCAATATTCCTTTAAGTTACACTTTTCTAGCTTCTCTTTTCAAATCTTAAGCCATATGACCATGGACAACAAAAACTTTATTTTTCTCATTTGCAATGAAATCCCAGTGTTCCTTGTCAGGACTGTTGAATCAAGTCTCGATTTCGATGATAACAAAATTATTTATTAATGTTTAATATGTTTACTAAGTGTGCAGTAAAGAAACATAGCGACCTATAACTCAACTGATCAAAGAAAGCTTCATAAACACTTTCTAACAGGAAGTGTCGACACCTTGTTCTAAAGTGTCGACACCTTGAGCCCAGAAGCCAAAATGATTAAATCATGAAAGACTTAAACATAACTCATCAATATTGAATGAATAAAAGTGCACAAAGATCATACAAATACATGAAAATATATCAGGAAGAAACAAAGGCGACTCAACGCTTTAATTATCAAAAAGAAGATGGAACACATTCTGGAAGGATGTGTCGACACCCAGTACACAAGTGTCGACACCAAAAGTCAGTAACCAAAAATCTGAATCTGAAGGAAGAAGTGTCGACACCATGTATCGACGCCAAATGTCAGTAGCTACTTGCTGAAGATTTTTTAAGACAAAAGTGTCGACACCTGTATCGATACCAAATGTCAGTAGTTACCAACTAAAGACTTTTGAAGACCAAGTGTCGATACCAGTATCGGCACCAAATGTCAGTGATCATCTTCATAAGTTTTTGGAAAAAAGTGCCAACACCTACATCAGCACCAATTGTCAGTAGCTGAAATCAGAATATGAAAGAAGGGAAGTGTCGACACCTACATCAGCACCAATTGTCAGTAGCTGAAAATCAAGACAGGAAGTAGTTCAAAAGGAAAGGAGAAGAAGCCGAGGAAGAAGGAGGATTCAAAACTGAAATGCGCACCTTCATGAGCAAAATGACTGAGTCGATAACATTATTGCACACAAAGGTTGACAACATGGCGTTTCGACTAGTAGTTTGCGAAAAGAAAATAAGAAATCTTTCGAACATGGTGAGAAAAGGAAAGAAACCATTGGACAACAGTGAAAGCTCGGATGAGGGGGAGGAAAACAAAGAAGAAGAAAGGGAAGCAAGCAAAGAAAAGGAGAATGAAGATAAGGAAGAAGAGAATGAGGAAGAGAAGGGAGGTGACAGCAACGCTGAACTTAGCGACTCTTCAGAGACTGATTCGGATGCCACTCCACTCATTTCTCGTGTTGCACGACGACGATACAGTACCCGCAATTGAGAACTGAGATCAAAGTTCAAAAACACTACAGAGACGGCTCTTGAACTATCACCTTCTCCCTCTCCATCTCCATCCACACCCGTCCACAACGCGTCATCTACCTCGCCCTCTCCATAAAACTCTGTGTTTTGTGTTTGGACAAAGTGTTATGTAATATAATATGTATGAATTCTGATTTTCTGATAATATGTTCGGTTTTGGACAATATGTATGGGTAATGATTTTAACTTCTAATGTTTATGTCTTATGGTATGATTAGTATGCCTTGATTTAAGATTGATGAACAATGGCTTATGACTTATGGTATAGAATTGGTATGCTTTGAATTGATGGTTTATGTTTATGACTTATGATTTATGGAATGAAAATAGTATGTTTTGAACTTGTGTTTTAAGGGTTGAGAAATGAATTATGTTGATGAATGCAGTTGATGAATTATGTTGATGAATGCAGTTGATGAATCATTTTTTGTTAGATATACATTCATTGAATGGGCTCAAATGATATTAGTGTAAATATGCATGCTTGGACTTCAATGATATTTGTTATAATTTGTCCCTCATACAAGCCACTATAAGCTACCCTTTTTTAATGGATTGACGAAAAGGGGGAGAAAGATATTACAAAAGAAAGGGGGAGATAAGAAAGGGGGAGCAATACATGGTGCAGTAGCAATTTGCATAAGTTTTGTGTTCATATTTTGTCATCATCAAAAAGGGGGAGATTGTTGAATCAAGCCTCGATTTCGATAATAACAAAGCTGTTTATTAATGTTTAATATGTTTACTAAGTGTGC
>BRYE01000017.1:7100227-7107727 GCA_030159115.1 Actinidia arguta var. hypoleuca | reverse complement strand
TGATCAATTTTGAAATATCATTCATCCATTATATCTGTTATACAGAGTAAATGAATTTCATATTTAAGATCTTCAATCTTTTTTAATTTTTTATTAATATTTTTTTTAATTTTGTCACTTATCATCAAGTTCATAGAAATAAAGCTAATATGCTTTAAAAAGTTGTAATATACAACTTTGTGAATTTAAGCCTCAAATCTGCTATTAAATTATTATTGATAATGATTTCAGTTTGATATTTGAAATAATAATTATAGATATGTCTAGTAGAGAGAAGATATATCTATCCCTATTCTAGAATCTTAATTTCTCTAAGAATACTATCCAGCTTTTTGACATTGTTATGGCTGATCGTATAATCCTTGTAAAAAAATTTTGGTAAGAAAATTAGAGAGAGAATTAGATTTTCCTTTAATATAATCGATTTCAAAATCAAAAGAAGATAATTCAACTTGCCATCTAGAAAATATTTGTTTTAAGGTAAGATTTTTAATATCTTTTTTCAAAATCTGTTTAACAACTGAACAATTAACTTTTAATATGAAAGTCTAATTTAATAAATTATCTTAAAATTTAAAAATGCATTTAACAACAGATAATATATTTTTTTTAATAGTAGAATATTTAATTTGAGCAAATTTTCACATTCTTGAAGTAATGCGTATAAGCTTTTCTTTTTTAGATTCAGGATCAATTTGCTTTAAAATTCCTTCATAACCAATATTGGAAGCATCAGTTTCGACAATCTTCTTCCAACTGATTTTAGTAAGAGATAAGCAAAGTAATTGTTTTACTTTCAATTTAATTTTTTGAACAGCTTTACTATGCTCTTCAGTCTATGGAGATAGATTTTAATTTTTTCTTCAATCTATGGAGATGCATATGGTGTAAGATTAGGATAATAATCAGAAATATAATTTAAACTTCTAAAAAATATTTGGATTTGGGGTTTATCCCTTATTTCATTAGGAAATTTAGAAGCAAATTCAATACTTTTATCAATAGTAATAAATTTTCCTTGATTGATATTATGTCCCAAAAATCTTATAATTGTTTGAAATAATTTTATTTTTGGGACAAATAATACCAAATTATTTCTTTTAATAACATCTTTTAATATTCTTAAATATTTGAAGTGTTGATCAATATTATTTGATATCAACACATAATCAATATATATAATTGAGAAATTAGAATATGGATAGAAAATATCATTCATAATATTCTGAAATTTAGATGTGGCATTTTTTAGTTCAAAAGGCATTACATTTCATTTATAATGCCCAAATATAACAACAAAAACAGTTTATATATATATGCTTTATTTATTTGAATTTGCCAATATCAAGATTTTAAATCAAATTTAGAAAATTTAGAAGTAGAATTTAATCTGTCTAAAAGATCTTTTTTGTTAGAAATTGGATATCAAATCCATTTTAAAAAAGAATTAAGAGGCTTATAATCAATAACAAGTCTAGGAACTCCTCATTTCTGTTCTGCCTTTTTATTTACATAATAATTGTACAACTCCAAAAAGACGTACTTTTTCTTATAAGTTGTTTATCCAATAATATTTGAATTTTTTTTTAACAAAGATTTAAATTATCTTTTTTCATTTATGCAGGTCTTTCTTTGGTGGGAATAAACTTGTCATCAAAATCAGTTTCATATGGAAGAGAAATAAATGTGTTTCTTTCTATTCTAAAAAACATTTGAAATGTCACTACATACTTCATTATGAAATTGATGTAATAAAATATTAATTTATTTTTTATAGAAATATTCTGTAATTATTATTCAATAGTAATATTATAAATTTCTTTTTGTATAAAACATTTTTGTTGCTCTTTCAAGATTATTTGATCCTTAAGTTTATTTATAAGCTTATAATTAGGCTAAGTAAAAACTTGAAAACAATGTGTTGATTCTGTACAGTAGAATATATACCGGAATAATCAACTTTTTTAATTGGTATAATCATTGATAAAAATGGAGTACCTAAGATTAGCTCTTGTAATGATAAATCATTTACTAATAAGAAAGTAATGAGTATGCATATGCCACTATTACATATTTGAACATTATTCAATTTATATTTTCTTTTCATAGTTTTACCACTAGCATTAGACAAAATCTAAGTAGTTTTTTCAAAATATTGAGTGGGTACTAAACTTTCCTGAATGCAGTTTATATCTGTACCACTATCTATTAATGCAATAGCATTTTCAATAGTAAATTCATTATGTATCACTAAATCAACTCTTACATATCATTTTTGATAAGGTACCTGATTTATCATTAATAAATGAGGAAAAGATTCATCTTTTTCTTCTTCCTTTAAGGAATCTTAATGTCATTTTCTTTATCTTTATCATTTTTTATTAATTGAGATAGACTAGTTATCTGATAATTTAAATTTATGATATTTTTATCATGACTAGCCTGTGTTTCTTTAAGTTTTTTGATCTTTAATTTAAGATCATTTACTTTCATTTTTAAATCTTTAAGATTTACTGGTTTAGAATACTCATTGACTTTCATTCTTTTAAAGACTTCTGTTAATAAATATCCTATATTTTCAATAATACCATTATTATCTATATGAATTGTAGAATCATTATTTCTACTAGTCTCTCCTTGTATACCGGATTTTATTATTCTTTTCTTTAATTTTTTTATCAAAAATATGTTTTATTTTTCATTTCTAAAATATTTTTCTGATCTTTTACTAATACATTAATACTAAGGTTATTAACATTTTCAAAACTTTTAAATGATTATTAGAAGTAGAACATACACAATTATTATTTATGTCATTATCTTCATTACTATTTTCATCACTACAAGAATTATAATCTTTTAATTCATTTAGTTCATCTTCAGAAGATATTTCTGGTTCTGACTCAAATTCAGAAGAAATACTATTAATAAGTAGTTTTAATAATTTAGATTTTAAATCTTCTTCTATTTTTAAGTTATTAATTTTTTGTTTCATTTTACATTTTGTTGAATAATGTCCTGAACGATCACATTTATAACATATTATGTCTTTTTTACTTTTATCTTTTTCTTTGTGGGTTTCTCATAAGAATATTTTTTATAATATTGCTGAGAAAGATAAGAAGTTTTATTCTTATATTCCTTCTTAGGTTTTGATTTTTTATAAGTTTTTTTTGAAATATATTTTTTTTCTCTTTTATCGCTTTTATGAGATTTAGGAGGATGTGATATAGGAATATTCATAATAAATTGATCACAAAATTGACCAAGTTCTTTTCTACCGGCCAATTTCTGGTTCTTTATATGTTTTGCAATTTTAAGTCATTGCAAAGTTTTAAACTTTCTTTAATGACTGCAGCTATTAATTGACCATAAGTATATAGGTCATAATTAATATTTGCATTATCTCATTTTAATTGTTGTCTTACCTTTTCAGCAAATAAGTTAGGTAAGCCATCAATAGATTTAGTTTTTCAATAAGTAGAATTAACATCACTTCTACTCATTATTTTAGCTAAAAATACATCTTTATACCATATAAAATGTGCTAAAGATACACACTTTAAATTTTAAAGAAGATATCTATGACTTTCAATGTTATTATTTACTAATCCTACAAAATGATATACAATTGCTTGACTTATAATGAGATACAAAAGAACTACTATTAATAAATAATTTTAATAATTTATATTTTAAATCTTTTTCTATATATTTTCCTACATATCTAATAAGATCTGAGGATATAAAAGAGACATAGTTTCATTATCTTGACTTATATTTTAGCTTGATACTTTCGTAGTTTCTTTTTTTGGGGTATATACTAGTGCATTAACAGTCATTGTTGTTGTTCCCTTTTCCTCTTTTCTCTCTCTCTCTCTGTACCCTGAAAAGGGAATTAAATCTCTTAAATATGGCAAGACTCGAACAGTTCATTCTCTGAAAAATCTTACCTATAGCAAGACCCGAGCAGTTCATCTTCTAATGAAGAGCAAGAATCTATAATCGTTTGATACCATAGTTAGCATGTTTAGTTAGTTTTGTGCTTTGAATAATGTTTTAGGGAGTCTGATTGAATATTACATAATTTAGTATCATCAGATATAACATTTTAATAGGAAGTCGTGACCGTAATGAGTAATAGTGTAATCTGTTCAGACAACGGTATGGTTTTAGGAGAAATTAAAAGTTCTAACCAAAAATTTTGATTTGTTAAATTGTGAAACCGAAATCTATATTTCTAGTAGAGAAAGTAGAGGGAATACGATTCGATTTTTCGGCGGGCGGAGTTTGTCAATTTTTTGGGCATCCATAAAAATATACAATTAATCATCAAATTTCAAACTACAAAACATAATTATTAACAAGTTTAAAACCAAAAACTTAATAGTTTATAAATCCTAATCGGACTTTAACAAGTGCCAATAGTACGTCAAGAAATCCAACATTCGCGAAAGAAAAAAAAATACAAATAACAATAGCAATAGCCAACCAACACAAACTTAGACTAAAAGGTGGTGCGTGTGTGTGTATGGACGGTCAAGATTAGATCTAGTAGAAAATAATTCACTAATTCAGTTCGGTTTATATCGGTTTTGCACATCACAAAACAAAACTGAACCAAAAATTTTTGGTTTTTACATTTTAAAAACCGAAACCTCTGGTCTGGAAACTAAAACCAAACCAAACCGAATTATTCGATCGAATTTTTTGGTTGGCTCGACCTGATTTTTCTTACACTCCTAATAATGAGTGCCATTCTGCGGCAAATAGCCATAGTTCAAGCCGTGGGCGTGGTACTGGCCTCTCTGCAGGCAGTAGTTTTGGTGCGAGCCGTACCGTGATCTTTCGGGCAATGCACTTCTGTTTCTGCAAGATTGGTCCATTGTCCCATAACCATTATAACCGTGTGAGCGATATGATAATCCGTTGTTGTAATTATAATAAACTTTTGGGGGAGCGGCACTTTTGAAGCTCACCCACTTGAGCTCAGCATGTTTGCCGTTTCTCGCTAACGCCCACAAAAGTATGTTCGGATCCATCTCACCGGAAATCTTCGCTAGCCCTTCCTCTGCATCTAGGGTTACTGAATAGACTCCTCCAACATTGTTGATACAAAATGTTAGGATTTAGAACCAAATTTTTGTTGGAAAATAACTAAATAATAATAAAGAGATTGAATTATATACGCATGAATCATAAACATAAAATCTATGCACAATCAATTAACAATTACCACATCATGAATTTGCTAAGGAAATTAAGGAACTAGGTTAATTATTTTAAATAAATTCATGATATATCAATGAATGATTGGATGCGCGTTGTTTACGCTGCAAACATAATGAATTTAATCTCATAAATAATTCTACAATGCACAAAGTCAAAAAAAAATTATTTGACAATGATAGACCATTAATCTAAGTAAGAGGTTTTACGCAACTCTTGATCAATCCTCCCACGCGCACAAAAAAGAAATAGTATACACAGAAAAAAATACACAAAAAAATTGCACAGAAAAAATTATGCATGACTTAGATGCATTCTGAGTACGGTTTCATAATCATAATTTGAATCTAGACCATACATAATTTTTTGCAGATTTTGCTTGACATATTTTCTGCGTACTTAATTTTTTTTCTATCAAAAAATCAAGATAATTTAAGTAATTTTCCAACAATTTACAGTATATACATGTATCATGTTCTTTTGATCTGCCCGAACAAAAAAAAAGTGTGCATTCATGTTAAACACGGAGAAAAAATGAAGAAAAACTTTTGAAGTTATTGGCAAGAGTTATTTCATGTACTCGGAATTAAACCATCTAAAACTGAATTGTATAGACTAGATTCACTTTAACTATATCGACCAGTTTTATGATAAACGTAATAGCAAGACATGCCCATCAAGGTCTCCAATATTGATCGATATGTTATGCATTGACAGTTAGGTATTGAGAATTTGGACTTCTAATATTAATATTGGGCAATATATCGTCCAATATTATATGATATAAACTAAAATATGGCCATAAGTGATACCGCGACTTAAAATCCTGCATTTAAATGACGATTACCAGAGATGGATCTCAATACTTCAAGCAGCTCCATCTGGCATGACTCGCACTGGATATTCACTTTTAGAACACAGCTCTGCGAAATCGTATTCGGCGAAAACACAAGTTAAATCTCATAAAAAAACACATATAATGATATATATGCTGACATTTGTTAATAATTATTATATTTGAGTTCTAACCACTTCTGCAGTAGACTCCATTGAAGATGACTTCCAAATTCCAATGTGTCACAAGTTGTGATGAATGCAATTTTCTGTATATAATAAGGACCAAAAGTGTGTGAAGAGAATTAGGGTTAAGGGGATTGATTACTTATATAGAGGATTGATTCATCAATAAAATGGAAACAAAATCGTATGATTTATACATGGGCACAAAGCTTTTGGATATACCATATCAGGAATATTTCTTAAGAGTCATTTTATTTTTTATTTCTTTATTTTTTTGTAAGTTTCACTATTGGTTCCTATAATTTGGATATAGTTTCACTTTGTTCCCTATAATTTCATTTTGAACAATTAAGACCCTATAATTTTAATATGGTTCCAATGCAGTCATTATGTCAATATTTTTTAAGGTAAATTTCACTAACCTCCATTAAGATTTTTAACAAACACAGCCACTTTGTTTATAGTTTTAAAAATAGTACTAACCTCCCTTACTTTGAAAATTAATAACAAGATTTTCCCCCTAGAGCTAATTTTTGTCCAATACAAGATTGCTCTTTGATTTAGGGATTCCAAAAAAAAAATCTCAATACACCAATTAAAATAAATAAACATTCTCTCTTTTAAAAAAATAATAAAAAAACTTATTTTAGATCAATTTTTTTTTAAAAAAAATTGAGAACAAGGTTTTATTTTTTTAAGTACATTTTTATTATGAGTACTTAAAAAGTAAATTATTTAGATTAATTATTTAAAAAAGTTATTTATTGATAAAAAATAAAAATAGAGTAGTTTACAAATAAATGATGATTTGAGAAAAATGAGAATATTTATTTATTTTAATGGGTGTATTGAGAAAAAAAATTGAAAGCCCTAAATCAAATGGCAATCTTTTTATTTTGCACAAAAAATAGTTCGAGAGAAAAATCTTGACATTAATTTTAAAAGTAAGAGAGGTCAGTGTTATTTTTGAAACTATAAGGGAGTTGGTGTATTTATCCGAAACCTCATTTTTTACCCTATTTCTTAATCATTTTGGGCTAAAAGAAAGAACATGAAAATACACATGCACATTTTAGGGACCAATGCAAAACTTTAGTCAAATTAGAAGGACCAATTGTGATAAATTACCTTCTAAAAAGGTCTATGTGATCTTTACATGCTCATATTTTATCCAAACTCTTAACGGATATTAACAAAAAGGTCTATATTGGAATCAAATTAAAACTAGAAGGACCAATGTTGAAATTTACT
>BRYE01000017.1:7070227-7082727 GCA_030159115.1 Actinidia arguta var. hypoleuca | reverse complement strand
TTTTTTTATATATTTTTATACTTTTTATATATTTTTTATATTTTTTTATACATTATTGACTATCCATTGAGTTATTTTTAATATTTTTTTAAAAAAAATATTTTGCTATTTTAGAATAATGTTTTACATCAATAAAAAAATATTTTGCTATTTTAGAATAATGTTTTACATCAATTAATGAATGACACATGTGAATTTATTAGTTGCAATCTAAATAAAAAAATAATGAACTCAACTATAAGATTAGAGCAGCACGAGAATTTGTTACAAAAGCACTTTTTTTTAAATCTCATTCAACAGTCTAAATAAAATATCTGAGTAACACTAATGACACAAATATATTTATTAGAACCACTATTATTTTAAATAAAAAATATATTTTTTCTACTTTGAACATTTATTATACTCTCAGTCCTCTTTATTTTATTATTTTTTCCTCTTAACAATTAATGTATTCTCTCTCTTTTTATTGTAAATTGTTTTTCCTACCTCCTTGACAAAGTGGTGGGTGAATGAGACTGCTCTTAGTGAGTTTTTGCCACTTTACCATTCTCTCTTTTGCCTCTCCTCTCTCTCTCTCAACTATTGTGTACAACAATTTATTAAAAAATATTAATTTTTGGTTATTTATTAAAAAAAAAATGATTAAAAATTTTTAATTTATTTTTATTTTTACCTTCCAAATTTTGATATTAAAGATTTTTTGTGATAAAATTTTATAATTTCTTTTACTCTCATCTTATATTTTTAATAAAAAAATATATGAATCAAAATTTATAATATTTTTTTTAAAATTTCTCTCAATTTATAAAATTTAATATAAAACTAATTAAAATAAAAAAAATCAAGCACTAAAACAAAAAATTCAGTGTTTTAACTTAAATGAACATATTTTGCATTAAATTTTTAAAATACTGAATTTTTCACTTTAGTGTTTTAAAAAAAAATTATGTTAATTAATTTTATAAATTGAGAGAAATTTTAAAAAATATTATAAATTTTGATCCATATTTTTTTTTTAATAAAAAATATAACTTGAGAGTAAAAGAAATTATAAAATTTTATCACTAAATTTTTTAAATTATCAAAATTGAGAAGGTAAAAATAAAAATAAATTAAAAAATTTTAATTTTTTTTTAAATAAATAATTAAGAGGTAATATTTTTAATAAATTTTTATACACAATGAGCTAGAGATACAAGTGAAAGAGAGAGGAGAGGCAAAAGGGAAAGGGTAAAGTGGGTAAAAACTCACTCACTAAGAGCAGTTCCATCCGTCCACCCCCGTTCTAGAGTGATTGGAAAAAACAGCTCTCCTTTTTATTTCTATTATTTTCTCTTTTCTTTTTCCCGGTCTCTTTAATCCTTGTTCTCTCTCTTCATTCTCTCTATCCCCGTATCCAAATTTCAGGTCCACCGTACAGGAGAGGTTGGCAGCAAAAAAGCATAGAAGGATGCGATTGCAGGTAAGAAAATCCTGAGCAAGACGTTAGTAGGTTTGTTCCATTGATCGATCTGAGCTCTAAGGCCCGTCGATTAACTTGATTTAGTTATACATTAAGCGTGAAGGACGTAGATTTCTCGATAAAATAGAGTCACCTCACGGCATTAATAACAAGCATTTTCTCACAATTCTTGAACATTAGACTCCGTTGCAACTACGAAAAGAACCAGAAAGAAGAGATTTTGGATTTCAGTTACTTCAAGAGAAATCTTAAAAGCAATCACAACTCACAAGGGGTTCCAATTCAGAAGATTGAATTCCTAAGCCCTAATTTGGTCATGATGTAATCAAGGATTTGAGAAGATGACCCAAAACCAAGACGACAACTGGGAATCCGAGTGTTATCAAATTGATACTCTATGGCTAAATCGTACAAAGTTTTGAGTTTGGAGAAACGAGACAGAGACAGAGACAGAGACAGAGAGATGAGAAAAATGATTAGGTGGAGAGAGAAGAGAAAATGATGGAAAGATTTTGAGTTTGGGGAAATAAGAGCCAACTCTAATGGGAAGCTCCACCGGGAGTTAAAATTTTAATTGTCAAACTAACAAATTTATCCCAAATTAGTAATATTTTTTTAAATTATTATACGTTCTAATTTGTTCTCTATTTTATAATAATATATCTCTTCATATATACATGTAATGTATCTCTTGTCTGACATTTATATCTTTTCTGTTTTTTAAGTTATAAACTTTTAACGAATACACTAATTTTTTTTAAAAAGACATAATATTCGTGAATACGAACAATGACTGATAGACACTATAGTTTTTTATATTTTCATTCCATAATCTGTTTAGAAAAGAGGGTTAGGGATTATATGTTGGTGTTGCTCTAAAGATAGCATCACTTTTACGCCTCCCTAGCCATATACAATTTGGGCTAATTTTATTTTGAAATTTTTTAGGTGTTTTGATTTTGATTTTTAATGAGTTTTTTTTTTAATTATATGTTCAAACTTTATACTTTTTCACCTTAGAATGAAATTTTTTCCAAATTCAAAAACAAACTATTAAAGATGAAAAATTGAGCTCATTTGTTGAGTAAAATTGTATTCTTTTATGTGCAATAATATCAGAAAAATATTAAAACAATTTTTTTAGTTTTGCAGGATTTTGATTTTAATAATGCGAATGTATATTCAAAACATAAAATTTTTTTAATCTAAGTAAGAAATATAATATTAATTTCACACGAATTTATATAATTTAAATATTTCACCGCCAACCGTACCCTTCGATCCATCTCTTCCCTGCTTACTATTAGCACAATAATTTGCTTCATCACAAGAATTTATAGTTTTCTGAAGTTTAATACAACAAAAAATATTTTTTGATTCAAACACTGCGAAAACGGACAATCCGATTTTCTTAAAATCATTTTAATGGATAAAAATAAAAAATTCAAAATAAGGGTGCGCATTTCACATCATGCGTATGCTAAACGCGCACAATCGTTCACCGTCAAAAACCCAATCAAAACCAGGAAAAAAATTAAAAATACATCGTCATTCTAATTAGAAATTGCTTTTTTTTTTTAAAGATTTTTTTTCTTAATGAACTTCTTAAATTATTTGATTAACAATTTTTTTTTCTTACGAGAGGGTGAATGTGTAAAAATTTTATTCGAATTTCGAAAAAAAAAATACTAAAGGCAAAAAATTAACTAATTTATTAAGAAAAATAATTTTTGTTTGTCGAAATTTTCTTTTTAAATTAGATAATTTTTTTATATTTTAAATTTAGCTAATAAAAAGAATTTGAAAACGCATAAATTTTGATTTATAATTTTTTTTTTTTAAAAACAAAAATATTTAAAAATTAAAACAGATAAGTTAGTTAGTAGTACTGTTAAAGTCTCAAAATTTAAATATAAAAAAATATAAATTTAAAATAAATTATTTAAATTAATTTAATTACGTGAAATCTATAAGCACAACTAAACTGAATTATTTATTTTAGATTTTAAAAACTTTTCAGTCTCGATTACTAGTCCAAAGTGAGACGAAAATACAAGAGATCTACAAGAGAGAGAGAGAGAGAGAGAGAGAGTTAAATATATAAGGACTACAAAGTTACATGTTAATTAAGCTCAGATTTGGAACTTTCTTCGGCGAACAGTACTTCTTCCGGCGGCGGAGCGACGAAGCCCAAGAACCCTTCGCCAGCCTTCTCGCCGGGAGCTTCGGCGTCCGGCGGCGGCGTCCGACCGAATAGGACGATGGCGACGAGGAACAGAGCCGTCGAGACCAAGAGCGGCCAGAAGTAGGACACGAGGTTGAGAAATCCGGGGGCCAAGTAGATGAGACAGAAGATCATGAGAGAGAAAGCGGTGGCAATTAGGAAGTGGAATTTGAACTTGAGAAGCTTTGCCGAGATCTCCATGGACGGGGCTAGAGAGAGAAAAAAGTAGAGAGAAGGGGGAGGAAGACAGAATGGTATTATTGTTAGAATCACCTCTCTCTCTAGACTTTTAAGTTTAGAATATGTAAAATCTAAAGTAAACATTGTTTGTAAAGTAGAAATTTTTATTATGTTCGCTAGTCATGGATGTTACGTTCAGTGTTGACATGTGTTATAATTTGTATGGTGAATTAGAAGTTGCCTATGCATACGGGCATTACGTAAAAAAAAATTTATCTTGTACTTATTAGAGTTTTATAACTTAAAAAATAGATAAATATAAACGTCAGACAATAGATACATTGCTATAAAATAGAGAATAAATTAGAAAATATAATAATTTTGAAAAAGTGTTGTAAATTTAGATAAATAATAATAAAAATTATTAAATACAAAAAAAATAATAAATGAGAAAAAAAGATGTGTTTTTTTTTTGGGGGTCCAACTAAAAAAATAATTCAATGAGTAAAAAATAGGCCCAACTTTATATGTTTTTTGTCAATTGGATCAAAAATTATGTGAGTCACACATTTGAGAAGAAAAAAATGATAGTTTTAGGAGAAAAAAAATAAATTCAGGTGAAATCTCAACCATTGGATTCACTCAAATAAATTTTAACCGTATATAACGGGAGATAGATTTGAGATTCAAAATGAGTTGTAATTTATATTATAGATGTTATGAAAAATGTATTTATTAAAAATAGTAAAAAAATATGTTAGGACTTATTATAGTAAATGCTACAACATTTTATAATAAAAAAATTAAATTTTTTTATTATCGATTGTAGTGAATGTTACAATTGATTGTGTTGTGGTAAAAATTTGAGATGAGTTACCAACCGTCAAAATTACCCTTTAAGCTCGGAATTGACCTCGACAATCTGTGCAAGAGAGTAGACGTTACAGGCCCGGGGGAGGCTGCTACAAACTCCTCTGGCGTGGAGATGAGACCGAGGTGAAAAGGCTAAACAGAGTAAGTAGGAAAAGCAATAAAGGCTCAGAGAGTGAGAATGCAGTTACCATTTTATGGAGGAAGGTGAGCAATTTTTTATAGATGGAGAATATAGAATCGTGTGAGAAGATCACGACGTAATCATCCAGCAGCCAAGGAAGGCGTGACTGAGAATTTCAGAGAAAAAGGAAGAGAATGCCAAATGGAGACAGCAACACAAATGTAGAAGATTTGGTGGAGATGTAGTCTCAAGTTCGTCTCATCCTAAAGGTGACTGGTGAGATGGAGACCTATTGGCGACGTGAGAACCCATGGAGTAGGTGGACAACATTCCAGGAAACTCGAGTTCAGTGACTGGCGACGTAACCTTGGTGACGTGTTTACTCCGGGTATACAGCAGGTGGAGATTTTATCTCTCACCTACTCGAGATGCCGAGGTGAAATATTTGGTATCTTCGAGTAAGAAATCATGGCATTGTTGAATGACATAAGCATGTAATGATGGCATGTTCTCACAAGTTGACACATGGTAGTGCATTGATGAGGGTGTGACCCACCAGGTGTAAACGGCAGTTATAACCTCGATATGTGAAGTGTCGTATGATCCCGACTATTGAAGCAAACAGATCTTGGCCCTTGACTCTCCCTATAAATAGAGGGCTTTACCATCACGCGTATTATGTTATTGTTTTCGCTCTTGAACTGCTACTCTCGCTCTAACGTGCACCTCGCCCTCGTTATCTTGCCTTTGCTCAAATCACTTAGTAAGTGTCTATCATCCAATCTTAGCTTGAATCCTTAGTATTGTTAGGAATTTATACTAAAAGACATGATTTATGTAACGACTTTAATATTTATTAATAAATTAGTTATTCCGTTTTTAATGAGAATTTGTGTGAGCAATATTTGTTTTGCATTATTTATTTAATGATTGTGCATGTGTGTTTCTTATTCTATAGAGTAGATGATTTGGTATGTAGAATATGGTTTACACATTGAAGATCAAATCATCGGTTCTTAGAGAATATAAACTTATTGTTCACAGTCTAAGGCTTAAAATGACTTCTTCAAAGCAAGCTGATCTTCAAGAACACCTTCAATTTCTTTGAGATGAATTCAAACAATTTGATTCATTTTAGAGTTCTTCAATCAACATAGTTTTCTTCATTGATCTAAGACTTTCTCAAATTCTTCAAGATAGCTTCCAGCCTTGTGATATATTTTTCCATACTTTCAAGACATCTTCAAATCTTTCAAGAAAGCCTTCCATGTCTATGAATATGTCTCTTCTTCTTCATTCTTGCAAGACATCTACAAAATCTTTAATCTCTTCAAGAGGTCGTATGAGAAAAATTCTCAATTGATCACCTATCATACTCATCAACCTTCAATAATGTTTGATAAGCTTCTCAATATACAAGATCTTCAATATCTTCAATATATGAAGCTTCAAGACATGATCCTAATATAGATTAATGCATAATATAATCTACACACTAAGTAGAATCATTAGATCACTAATACAATATTTTGTTACCATCAAAATCAAGGTATATAACCAATAGTTTTGAAGATCTAAACACCATTGGTGATTATCACAAAATTGAACCAGAGAACTTAGTAATTTTATTAGAATAACCATAATTACATGAAAATCGGCGATCACGACCACAAAAACAGAATTTGGAGAAAATAAATAATCACTATTGGTAGTATTTCTTCAAGCGCTCAGCATTCCAAGGGGTGAGATAGTGTTTTTCATTTTATGTCTTCTAGCCAATAAGTTCTTGGCCTGGTCACCTTGTCAACTCTGTAAAGACCTTCCCATGTAAGGCCAAGCTTTCCAACATTGAGCTCCTTTGTAAGCAAAGTGATTTTCCTCAGGAACAAGTCTCCAGAGAGAAATGACATGTGTTTCACCCTCTAGTTAAAGTACTTGGCGACTTGATGCTTGTAAGCAGCTTGTCGCACCTCGTCTCGTTCCCTCCATGCAGTGAGGAGTTCAAGGTTAAGCCTTAACTCTGCCTCATTGTTCTCCTTATCAAAATTCAATTTCTTAATGCTAGGAATTCCTATTTCTGCCGGTATGACTAACTCTGTTCCATACACCAGGGAATATGGCATCTCACCCATAGGAATTTTGCTTGTCGTCTAAACAAAATAGTTTGAATCCATCATTGTCGAATTATTTTGAGTTGTTTGAGATGATGACCTTTGAAATCCCAAATCGACAAATGTGTTTTTTTAAACAAAATTCTTGGCATTCTTTTCAATAATTTTGGCGAGAGGGTCCACTTCCACCCACTTCGTGAAGTAGTCTATGGCGACGATCAAGAATTTCCTACCCAATGGAGCTTGAGGTAGGGGTCCAAGCACTTCTATCCCTCACTAAACAAATGACCATGGGCTAGTCATTGGAACCATCTCGGTAGAGGAAAGACGACTAACCGGAGCGAACCTTTGACATTTGTCGCACTTTCAGGTGAATGTCATTGTATCCTGTTCTATGTGAGGCCAAAAGTACCCTTGGCAAACTTCCTTTCTCACCAGTGATCTCGCTCCAGAATAATTTTCGGATATGCCTTCATGGATTTTTCTATGTATGTAATCCGCTTCCTCAAGTCGTAGATATCTCAGGAGAGGACCAAAAAAAGATCTTTTATACAAAATTCTATGGAGGAGGCAAAATTTGGTTGATCAGTACTGGATCCGTCGTGCCTAGAGTTTATCTGGTGGCAACTCTCCATCTTTAAGATATGCAATGTTGCCGTTTATTCACGTTGAATCTGCTATTGCTTGACAGATGGTATTGGCGATATCAATACTTGGATTTGACAAGAACTCCAGAGGGACACTCCTATCCGAGATGAAATCAAAGGTTGATGCTAGGTTAGCCAAGGCATTAGCCTTCTTGTTCCCCTTTCTATAAATTTGGAAGATTTTAAAATCTTTAATCTTCATTGATATGGCATTCACCTCATCTAGATATGCTATCATTCGGAGATCTTTGACGAGGTAATCTTATTGGACTTGATTTACCACAAGCTAAGAATCACTGTATGCATCCAAGGACTTTACTCCCAATTCAGTTGTAACTCTTAATCTGCCGAGGAGAGCTTCATATTCAACCATGTTGTTAGTGGCTTTAAATTCGATTCGTATAGCATACTCCATCTGCTCTCCTAAAGGGGTTTAGAGAACAAGTCCTACACCACAGCCATGTTGGTTGGATATTTACTAATAGCTTCCACCTAGCGCGGTCATCATCTTGGTTTTGTTCTTTAGGGGCCTCCATCTCGTGGTTTGGAGTAGCGTCATATGTGAATTCGGCTATAAAATCAGCCAATGCTTGGGACTTGATTGCCATCCTTAGTCAATAACTAATATAAAATTTGCTCAACTCAATGGACCACTTGAGTAATCGTCTAGAGGTATCAGGTCGTTGGAAAATCTACTTCAAAGGTTGATCTATGAGTACAACAATAGGATATGCCTAAAAATAGTGGTGGAGCTTTCTTGCGGCGATTATAAAGGCGTAGGCGTGTTTCTCAATCTTCAGGTATCTACTCTCAGTCCTATGAGGACTTTGCTGACATAGTATATTAGCTTCTGAACTTTGTCTTCTTCCTTGATGAGCATTGCACTTATTACAATGGGCGACATAGACAGATACAGGACAAGTTTCTCGCCCATGTTGGGAACCGTGAGCAGAGAGGGTGATCCAAGTTACTCTTTCAACTACTGAAATGCCATCTCAGATTCGCTCGTCCACTCAAATGCTTTATTTTTCCTCAAGATCTTGAAGAATGGCAAGCATTCATCTGCTCCTTCAATTGAAAGCACTTCTCCGTATTGTGTCCGTGATCCTTATGGAACTCACAATACTTATTGTTATTCCTTCTAATGGGGGGTGGTCTTGATCTTCCCAGGCCACTTCACAAAGTCCTTATTCTTGATTTCCATGAGTACCTGGGCTACAAGGGCGTTGAGAGGAGGCAACGCCAAGTCAAGTCGTCGAGGTGGAGTGCGAGGATGTCATTCATTAATTCACCCCCTCGCATCTCACTTAGACCTTTTATTCTTCACCTCGCCCCTATAGTTCATTCACTGGGTGTCAAGCTCCTTCCTTTTGTGATCATCTCTTTCTCTCCTCCTACGTTTTTCAACTGCAATGTACTTGTCGGCCTTGCTTTAAAGTCCCGACAAGATCTCATGGACACTTTGGGAGAGGGTATCAAATAGTGGGCCTCGACAAAGACCCTCCATTATCGCCATGACCACCACCTTGTCACTGGGATCCTCCACTTCTAGGACAGACTGATTAAAATGCTTGATGTAATCCTTCAAGCTCTCCCCATCCTTTTGATGGACTATGAAAAGGTGAGAGGCATTCTTCTGCCTGATCCTGCAGCTCATAAAATTGATGACAAAAAGCGTGCTTAGATTGTCAAACGAATCAATGGTTTTAGGAGACAACTTTCTAAACCATGATTTCGCTGGCCCCTTCAATGTTGCTAAAAAGACTTTACACATCACCTCATCTGAATACCCCTAGAGCATCATCAAGTTATTGTGTGAGTCCAGGTGGTTCATGGGATCTGTCTTACCTTCGTACACTCCCAACTGAGATGGCAATTTGAATCCAGATGAGTCCCTGACTCTCATCACCCTCTCTATGAACGAATGCTATGTTTGCCTTATCAAGGCGTCTATAATAACTAGGGCATTTGCACTGGTATTGATCGCATCAATCCGAGAATCCAGGTCCTTAATTTTTTTGGTTGTGGATCTATCGCGGCGCTTATGAGCTCAGTCATCTTGGAAAGGTGATCTTCCTCTTCTCCTATTTTTCTCATCTTCTGTATCATGAGTCCAACTAGATGATCAAGACTCCGATATGACATGACTCATTTCTCGCCTAGAGTGTGAACTTGCTAATTGGTGCTGACAGATCCTGGTTGAATGTCCCTAATCAGCACTACGGCGATTCTACAAATTTTGGTTGTCCAATCGGTGAAAGCGGCGAGATCGATCAGCATCTTCTAGGATAGGTGCGGTGGCATGAGGGGATTGCTAGTGGCGAGGTGTTGTACTAGGTGAGTGTTTATCTCATTCATGATTTTGATCTACTCTGCCATTCCATGCATCTCACGATGAATGCCCTCGATATCTGAAGCTTGATTATTGTTAGTCATTTGATATGCTCTGTTATTTAAAGGGTTGCTGGTTGTCTAGATAGTAAGCGGCTACACAGGTGCATAGGGTATTGAGAACTTTCAGTTTTACAGACGATGTCAAACTGTTGTGGTAAAAATTTGAGATAAGCAACCAACAGTCAGAATTACTCTTTAAACTCGGAATTGACCTTAGCAATCTTAGCAAGAGAGAAAATGTTACTGGTCGGGATGAGGCCGCTACAAAATCCTCCGGCGTGGAGATAAGATCGAGGTAAAAAGGCTAGACAAAGTAAGCAAAAAAAGTAATAAAGGCTCAGAGAGTGAGAATGCAATTACCCCTTTATGGTGGAAGGTGAGTGGCCTTTTATAGATGGAGAATATAGAGTCGTGTGAGAAGATCACGACACAATCGTTGGGCAGCCAAGTACGGAAGGTGTAGCCAAGGATTTCGGAGAAAAAAGAGGAGAATGCCAAATATGGAGATAGCACCGCAAATGTAGGAGATCTGGTGGAGATGGAGTATCAAGTTCATCTCATCTTTAAGGTGACTGGCGAGATGGAGACCTATTGGCGACGTGATATTGGCGATGTGAGAACCCATAAAGTAGGTGAACATCATTCCAAGAACCACGAGTTCAGTGACTGGCGACATGACCTTGGCGACGTAACATGGCAAAGTAATCTTGGTGACGTGCTTACTTCGGGTATACAACAGTTGTAGATTTTATCCCTTATCATATTGTATTAACGTTATACTTGTACGCATCATATACACTATTTTTTGAGGTGTATATTATAGGCTCCCAAATAGGCAAAGTATACAATAAAAGTTGGTTAGTTGTGGGTTGGCCTTGAATTTATCTAAACTATTAGATAAATTTTGAATTATGACGAGACGAATGTACATATTAAACATAAAAATCATAACTTATGCATGAGTTAAACTACTGATTTAAATTATTTTTAATTAATAGTATTATAAAATTAGTAAAATTAGAATGTTTTTAAAACTCTTGGTGACGGTCACCCCAGACTTCAGTCTCTTAGTCCATTCTGACATGACCAAACATATTTTTTAAAATAGCAATTATAAATTTTAAAATAAATTGTCTATGATTTTTAAGATAAATATGATTCAATCATTTACATTAAAGATCAATTATTTTTTTTTACAAAAACTAGTAACATATTTGATATAATGATGGATTCACATCATTAAGATTAATTAAGACAAATTCACATTAATGGATTTTATTTCAAAATTCAAATATTTAACTTTAGATAGATTTCTTTTTGTCATTCAAATCACCATCAAGTGGATGATAATTAAATTGGTTAGAATTTCAAAACACATTTTACGTCTTTTAATGTACTTTTATATATTTCAATACATGCACTTTTTGAATAATATTTTTCATATTTTTCATTCTTTTTTGGGTGCTCATGTAATTAAAATATGCCCTTGAGAGATTCTCTGGCCAGGTTGAAATGCTTGAGGGCTGTATAAATTTCATTGATTTGGTCTATTTCGGTCTTTCTACTTTAGTGCCGAAATAGTAACTTTTCCCAAATACCCTTCCATGTTGAGGGGAAGATAGTGGAGATACATGTGTGTAATGGTAATTTCAATTTGGAACTCGTTGATTTCTTTCAACATACACCCCCGCCCCTGTCAAACTGGGAAATTGTCGGAGTAGCTTTTGGGAGCCTTCAGCTACATGTCCTATATGGTGACCAGGATGATGATTCGGTCCAAATCTGATGAGTTCGGCTGAATTAGCCGTTTGAATACAAGTTTTATCTTGTTTTCCTTCTAACGAAGGCTGGTATGGTGGGAGAGAAAATTTTAAGTTATGTATAATTTAATTACATTCACATTTGAATATCCGAATACCTGAATACTTGAATATCTAAATACCCGAACCCCAATTTACGTAAATTATTTTAGCCATATATACACGAGAGTTAGGGATCACTTTTCACATTCACATTCTTAGATGAATTATATTTGGGTATTGGATATACCCAAATTACTCGATACATGATCGGGTTTGAGTTTGTTAGACATATCAAATACTTATTGGAGATGGAGATGAAAGTGAATTTCAGGTATCGGGTATGGAGAGGAGTTCCCAACCTATTGTCATTCTTAAATTCACATATGATAGCTAAATATAATTGCATTTGTCATAATTTTATAAATGTCGTTTCTATTTTTTTTTTCTCAAAAGATTTGTTACTGTGTTTGTCATAGTTTTTATTTTTTATTTATAAATAAAGAAAATAAAATAGAAAAAGAATGCTTTAGAGCCACGTGTTTTAAAGTGTCTATTTGGTTTAGTTTTAGAATTAATTTTCAAAAAATTTGTTTGATTAGTAGTTATCTAAAGTTGTTTTATAGGAATTTCTATAAAACAATTAAAAAGATAATTTAAAAAAATATTAAAAAGATAATTTTAAA
>BRYE01000017.1:7042727-7045227 GCA_030159115.1 Actinidia arguta var. hypoleuca | reverse complement strand
ACTGACATGAATCCACACTCCTGACATTGGGTACAATTCGCCCACCAACCTATGTGCTTTAATGCCCCGGATGGCTGATCACGGGGAGTCATACCTGTTCCACCTAACCTAGGGGGTTTAAAAACTTAGGTTGTTTGGTTAGCAACCTTTCAGGTGATTTTTAAGCCCTGGTTGGGAGCAAAAGAGTTGAATTTTGGTCAGTCTTAAAGTGGACTTAAGAGTTTGGTCTTTCTTAAAGTTACAAGCCTAACCTACAACTTATTGGGCTTTTAGGCCATTTTTTTTTTATTGCCTTGAAAGTTTGGCAAACCAAGTCTTGGTATTTTGCCATTGTGGACACGTGCCTGATTTTTTTCCTTCTTTTTTTTTTTTTTTCTTTTTGGTTAAGAATCTGATTTCTGAGTAATTATTCTGTACTCTGGGGCTAATGTTTCCTCCTCTCACGTGACAATGGGTCTCACAAGTGAAATTATAGGATCTACTATTCACGTGAGAGAAGGGATCATTGCTCCTGGAGAACTGAATATTCTCTCTAAATATTCTCTGATTTTCACAACTTAAACCTGCTAGCACATTTAGGTCATTTGAGTACTTATTCTCGTGTTAGGTCATGATCTCTTCCTCAAATTTGCTCACTACAATGGAATGAATGTATTTCACATTTAGGTCATTGAGTACTTGTTATTGTGTTAAGGCCACAATCTCTTCCTCGAATTTGTACACAATAATGGATTTTTTTTTTTTAAATGTTAATTTCTCTCTCTCTCTCTCTCTCTCCCGTTTTGGGGTGGTGTGATGAATATTCTTCATGCTTCTCCCAAAGTGAAATAAAATAAGATGAAAGGATAAAACTTTAAGCAAATGCACAAGTCAAGCCAAAACAGAGGTTGCTAGACAATCTTAGTGGAAGTGTCATTAAACACTAATGTAACTATCAAAACTTAAATTAATATTATGACAGTCCTTTTATAGGTAGCACATGATAGGCAGGTTCTCAAGGTAGGTGGAATTCATCAATGTGTTTGAATTTGATGATAAAGCCCTTTGATTGCATAATTTTATATGAATACTTGTTTTTGTTTTTGTTTTTTGGGTTATAACTTTTTGATTGAGATTGAATTTGATAATAAAGCCTTCATTGCATGATTTTAAATGAATATTTGCTTTTTGGATTATAGCATATTGATTGATAATCATTTCACCTTCAGAAGAAGGAAAAGTCTTTGATTTCAAGGTTGTGTCAAAAAATTTAGATTATCAAAGTTGATATTTGAAAGTAGATTTAAAAGAATAAAAATAATTCCTTCTTATAATCAATTTCTAAAAAGTTTTAGAAATTGTTTGTTGTCGAGAAGCAGAAGTTAAGTTATACTGAACAAGATGGTATAGATATTGGAGTACCAGAATCTAAAAGTTGCTTTTGAGAAGTTTTGACAAGCATTTATCATCGTGCTTCCGTGGTATTATTAGTTTATAATATTATATTATATAGATATAGAGTATTTCATTATGCACACGTGACACTTGTAGCACTTGGTTGTACCGAGCTATGTAATGTTTACAATAGGTTTGTATTACGACATAAGCATGGTGATGTAGTATTATCATATTATTTAATTTTGGATAAAGATTTTCACAATTTTTTTTTTCTAATTGCACTACCTTTCTTTCTTTCTTTTTTTATTAGATAGGATTATACAAATATCTTTATATGTATTCAAAGTATTTGAGTACAAATGATTTAGTAAGTATAATTACAAATGTATTTAGATAATTTTACTTAATAAGAAATATAAAAAAAAGGAGCATAAAAATTATTATCCTTAATTTTTATTATTTTCCTGACAGAGGAGTGTCAACTGTCTACAACCAAATGTACAAAACTTCCCAAGCACAACCTTTGAAAAATGATAGATACACACTTAAAAATGGGTGTGTACAAGACATATCAAAAAATGTATCTCACAAATGAGTGGGACTCGTTCTAATTAGGATTTTCTAAGAAACACTAATTAGGGCGGATTCTACTTGTTTGTGAGACAAAAAAATAAGTGTCTTGTACACATTTATTTTTGAATGTGTATCTATCATTGCTCCACAACCTTTTCTGTTAGTACTTGGTTCTGCTTGCTCTTATTACCCCACTCATCGATCAATACACCCATTCATGTTGGCAACTTTGTAGTAAAGTTGATAAAATGTGGCCTTGGACCTAATTTAATGATATGAACCATTAATTTGTAATGCATGTGAGAAGATTATCGTGAAAATAACTAAATTGATCGACTATTGGTAGTCATGTGGTCGCATGACATGTGTCTAAAAATAAAGGTCGGTCTATATGAAATTATAGTTGCTATCGTGATAAAAATGATTTGATCATATTGGTTTTAATACTCGATCGATCTGACTTTTTCTATGTATGGATATCTCAAAGGATCTTACAAGATGAAGAGTTAGGATTATATATATAAATTCAGAATAAGTTCACAACTTGCCA
>BRYE01000017.1:7020227-7022727 GCA_030159115.1 Actinidia arguta var. hypoleuca | reverse complement strand
AAATGATCTCATGACATGGATTTTTTTGCCTTTTAGAAATTCAAAAATTGAAGAAAAAAGTATTGAGACGTCAAGGCTCAAAGAGCCAATGATGTATTGCAATAATACATAATATATATATATTTTATTACGCATGGAAATACAATTGGTAGAGATAGCTTATAAATCGTGAAACCGAACTACATCCTATGTTTTGGTCTGGTTTGGTTTCACTGCTAAAACAACTATTTAGTTTGTGTAAGGGGATAAAATATACAATAACAGAATCTGGCATTACTAAGGTAAGACCTTCTTTGAGCTAGGGCGGAGATCTCTCACCCCGCTGTGGCGACAGAACAAGCTTGGAAGACCAACGCGCCGGAGCACGGCATGCTAACTACCGAGCACAACCACCGTCCGAGCTTAGACCATCGCCACTTCTGAGGCTATCGCTGTTCATCAAGCTCAGAATATTAACTGCACTAGAGTTTGGATAAGTGAGAACTGCCGACGACAATCTCGACGAGTGTTAGGGTACAGAAGATGACTTGCACGTCAGAGTTCCTCTTGATAGCTCCCGCGCTCGGATTGAGACGTCGACGACATGATGATAGGCTACTAGCCACGCCGTAGGGGCATGGCAGATTCAGCCGCCTATTCACTGACATTACAGTTGGCTCGTGTATGTGTGTCGAGCTATAGTTTGCCTAGTGATGAGACAACTAGTGTGCCAAGGTACGCGCCGAGTTGGAGTATAAAAGGAGAACTGTTGCTCTCGCAAAGGTACACGATTTTGTGCCAACTTAACATACATACACTTTCACTCTCTACACACACTGTCTCCGGTCATCTAATTTGATCGTCGGAGAGCCATTTATCAGAAATAGCTCCGGCGGCCTGTCTCACCATTTTTGCACTACAGCTAGTGCATTCCTGAGCTACTAACTAGTGTCTGCTCTTACTACTACCGCAAGTCCACCGAAGGTGTCTATTCTCGATTTTCCGTCCAACATTCCTCTCACAAGGACCCCACAATTTAGTTTAAATTTTCTTGAATTATTAGGAATGGTTTGGTTGTGGTTTTTCCTAAATCGCACAAATCTGAACTGGGTCGTCGAAAGTGTAGCAAGTTGCGAGTGGGTTGCTGGAGTGGTGATCAGAAATGGAGGATGGCGGGAGGAGGTGGTGACTGACGACTAGAGATGGTGATTGGCGACCAGAGGTAGTGGCCAAAGGTGGGAGTTGTCGTGGCAGTGGCTGAAAGTGGGGGAGGATAGAGGAAGGAATGAGCATTTTTTTTTTTCAAAAATAGTGAAAATAATTTTTTTTCTATTTCTACAAATTATGAAAAAATTTAAATCTGTTTTCATCTTTTTAGAAATAATTTTGACTACCACTACCAAACACACTTTTATTTACAGTTTTAAAATTTATGTAAAATAAAAACAAAAAACAGAAAACAGAAGTGTTACCAAACATAGCCTAAGATTTTGTTGAAAAAGTAGTTTCAAAGCTGATTTTTTCTTCTTATTAACGAGTTTTTATAAAGAATCTCAATATTTTTTGGAGTTTTAAATTTTTCAGTGACTGTTAGAGAGAGTTCCTAACGTTACAATTTGAATAGAAAATGAAAAAAAAAAGTGTGAAAATTTGGAAAAAAACAGACAAACTGTTTTTCCACATCAGACCAAAACCAGCAGAGTGTAACGGCTATATGACTCCCTACAGCCGGTTGCAACTGTACCCACCACCCTCAACGGTCACATTGCCTGTTAGAAAGTTCTAACGCAACGTTTGGTTTCGTTTTGTTTTAACGCCTCCTATATATATGTCTCTCTCTCTCTCTCGTACCTCTTCCGTGGTCATCGGACAAACATAATACTAATCTATTTCAACACTTGCCACTTTTCGATTACCGAAGAGTTATTCTCCACGCGCTCACGCTCTTCCCAAACGCAAAATGTGGAGATTTCTTGTGATTTCTTTAGTGCTTCTCTCCGTGCCAAATTCCGGTGTGGCACAGCGCACCAATGCCCCTGCACCAGCACCCTTCTCCGCCAATCCGCTGTCGCCGTCCGTTTCCCCGGCCACCCGTCCGGCAAGTCCTCACGCGTCCCCTTCGACGTCTCCGACTTCGCCGCCGCCAACAGCCAAAGCCCCCGAGATTTCTCCGGCGATGCCAGTTTCTCCGCCGGCGACTCCTCCAGCGAGCGCTGAAACTCCAGTGAGCACTCCGGCAACATCCCCCTCGGTGACAACTCCTGCATCAAGTCCTCCGGCGAGCGCTGAAACTCCAGTGAGCACTCCGGCAACATCCCCCACGGCATCAACTCCGGCATCAAGTCCTCCGGCCAGCGCTGAAACTCCAGTGAGCACTCCGGCAACATCCCCCACGGCGTCAACTCCTGCATCAAGTCCTCCGGCAACCGCTGAAACTCCAGTAAGCACTCCGGAAACATCCCCCACGGCATCAACTCCGATATCAAGTCCTCCGGCGACCGCTGAAACTCCAGCAAACACC
>BRYE01000017.1:6982727-7005227 GCA_030159115.1 Actinidia arguta var. hypoleuca | reverse complement strand
ATTGAAAAATATGAAATTGGATAAAAATAGGAAAAAAAGATCAATTTTATCTCTCAAATGATGTACATTTTATGAAAATATAAAAATTAATCCAAAAAAATGTTAGCCGTTACTAATTGAACTGATTAGGCAAAAAATCAAAATATTAAATTAAACAAGCATGATTTTGAAAATACAAGGATCAAAATTGTGGATGGTTAAACTACAAAGGTCATTTTTGCCATTTATCCTATCTTCGCTGATGAGCAAGTCTGCGATTAACCAATCTACAACCTCTCTCTCTCTCTCTTCATTTCAAAAATGGCCATCACCAATCTCCTATCTGCTCCAAGCCCTCTCATCTTCTCACACAAACCCAACTCCCTATTCTCTCTCTACCTAAAACCCCCCTCTCTTCTCTCTCTAACCACCCACTCGCTCAAACCCCGAAAACTCAGACCCACCACCGCCGCCCAATCCAAGGGCGACGACTCCGCCGACGCCCCCGACCGCCTCATCTCCGCCGTCTGCTACTTCTACCCCTTCTTCGACGGCATCCAGTACGGAAAATATGTAATCACCCAATTCGCCCCAATCCAAGCCCTAATCCAGCCCCTGGTCCCCGCAATTAGGGCATTCAAGAGCTTCCCCTTCAATGGATTCCTAGTGTTTCTCACTCTGTACTTCGTCGTCGTCAGAAACCCTAATTTCAGCCGGTACGTTAGGTTCAACACGATGCAGGCTATAGTCCTCGATGTGTTGTTGATTTTTCCGGATCTTCTGGAGCGGAGCTTCAATCCGAGAGATGGGCTGGGTCTGGATTTGATGATGAGCGTCGATAGCACCGTATTCTTGTACCTGTTGGTGTGCTTGATTTACGGGTCGTCCTCTTGCTTGTTCGGTCAATTGCCCAGATTGCCCATTGTCGCCGAAGCAGCTGATAGGCAAGTTCTATGAACTCTCATTGTTTTGACGGATTTGGTAATTTTACTGCATAGTTATTCAATTTGGGTACTCTAAATTTTGTAACATTGCTATATGCTCTATTCAAATATGTGTTTTGTTTTTTCCTCTGAAGTTTGCCTTTATCTCAGTATCTTTTGTCTGCTTAAATGTATATTATCTTGGGTGGGGCTGTGGGGTGGGAGGAAATTGATCGTAGACAAAGATGGTGGCTGACAAGTGGTTTTCGATGGCTTGACACTGATCGGTCGATCCTGCAAGACATAAACAATGAGAAAGACCACTCGTAGATGTTTTGGTGACGGCTCTCTGACGGTCAAGTTAGTGACCGGAAAAGAAGAGGGAAGAAAGAGCAAGAGAAGAGTTCTTGACTCTAGTCTTTGAGAGAAAAAGTCAAGAGAGAGGGGCATATTAGGTCAGCTGCTTACTTGCTCACATGGCAATCGGCGCATCATCACACGCGTTGAGCTACGCTATAAAAGGAGACAAATCCTCTCTCACAAGTAAGCGATTGGTAGCTAGCCCATCATATCATAGATGTTTGAGCCTAAGCGTGTCGGTAGTAGAGGGAACTTGTCGTGTAAGTTACCCTTTAACCTTGAGGCTCAGCTTGAAAAACTCCGCCAGGATAGGCTCATCGACCGAGCTGTCGCATGAAGATACTGACCGAACTTGCTCTGAAGCGATAGTCTAGTGGTGACGCTCGTCCAAGCTCATCTGTGAGTGAAGCATGATATTTTATCCTCTTACAATTGCCCCTCAGTTTGCATATACTCGATCAACAATTACAATTGTTATGTGAGTTGATTGACCAAGAACCTCGGTTTGAGGTAGCACAGACACATGAGTTTGATAGTGACTGCAAGTTGTCCTTCCATTGTCCTTTTTGTACCACATGTCGACGTTTGTTTTGTTGTGGAGCTTAGTTATGGTGCGGAACTCGAAGCGGTGCACCTTCCCTTAGGTGCTATTTGGACGGGAAATGGAGCGATTCGAGTTCCCCTATAAATAGGAACCCCAAACCGACCCACTGTTCATCTTGCATCCTAAGCATTCTAGAGAGAGAAACTAGGAGCGCGAATTTGAGCATCAACGAACCACCACCATTGCACTGTCATTCCACTACCATCTCCGTCGTCGATGACCCTGTTTCCCTTTACCGACCATATCTGAACAACTGCTATAAGTCCCATTTATAATTTTTTGCAATATCTTTTGATTTCTTTGCGCTTTGATTTCGTCTAAGTCAGTAGCGACACCCATTTGTTGCCATAGATCTTTAGTATTCATAGTCTTGCCTTCAAAACGCCCGAATCACTTGTTTGAGTCTGTCATGGTCGCTCGTCAAGCTCGTCCGCCATTGACGAGCAGTTGTTGAGCTTCTCGAAAACTTAGGGCTTTAAGTTGCATTTTGATCCATTTCCACTATTGAAATGGGTCTGACTTGTGTTTGTGCGACTAGATCTCGTAGTGGTGACTCGGCGGTGCATTAGGGTTATGATTTTGCCCCTAAGTAGTTCGTAGGCTGAGAGAATGTGGAGGTGCAGGAGCGACTTAAATGAGTCCCCCAAAACACACGAAAGCTTAGGCATCGCTTTGCTAGGCCATGTGGGGCAGAACTCAAAACTCGCATGCAGTTCGACTAGCTCTGCCCTTGTACGTTTACTGTTGACGCAAAAATAGGCTAAGACTTGAACTGACATGGAACTTAACCGAGCTCAGCAACTAGTGCACAACGATGCTGTCTTGGTAAGATTTAGGAGGGATCACAAGATCCCAAACGACGTCCTAATAGAGCGACCTAGTCCGAATGAGGTAGCCGTTATGGTGTGAGGACACGACGACCGCATACCGGTCCGCACGTGGCTGTGGCCTCACCTTCATGCAAGTGTCTATAAACTGCGTAAGTACCGTGCTCGCCATCGACACTCTGATGCAAAGGGAGGGCTTGCCGTTCTCCGCCTCCGATTTGCTAAATGTTTACACAGTAGTTCGACCGAAGTGAGAGTCCGGTATGAACCTCTTCGTGGGCAACCATTACCTCAGTCTGACAAATAGTCAGTAACCCTGGTCCAAGTTGGTAACCGAGAACCCAAACAAGGACCTCGACTTGGATGAATTCGTTTGGGTCTCGAGAAATTGAGAGTTCCAGCCCAGTGATGACAGGATGTGGTCCTTCCCGAGAACCAATGGCAGAATCGACGATGATAAGATATTATCTCGGTCATGGGCACACGCTTCTACTGCATTTCATTTCTATGAACGTCTGATCATGTTCTAACAGGTTGTATCTTGGTTGGTTTGTCCTACAGGTTTCAATAGTCACTACAAGGTGCATTTTGAGCAGTGCAAGGCTGCAATTCGACACGTCAACAACAATCGCAAACCTCGTGACGTTGCCACCTTGCTGCAATACTAATCAGTCTACTGCCACACCATCTACCACCGAGCTTCCAAGCTTGGTCAGTTTGCCTTGCCCCCACTCTATATCTAATAGCTAGCATATCTTGCCCAGCATGTAGTCCACAAACTCCTTCATGGATTTTGAACAAAACATCTTTCGCTAAGCTCGGGTGGACGCATAACAGATAGGACCTCGAGTAGACTTCTTGTACATGTTTTCCGTCAGGGAAATTCAAAAATGTGTTGCCTTAACTCGGAGCATGTGCGCCTCTCTTTTATCCTCTAATAGCTTGTCATGGCGCAAAAACTCTACAGTTGGATCTGTCCAGCTCCATCCCAGCTCGTTGTTGCATAAGACGGACTCCTATGAGTTTGGTAGCTAGGGACCAAGACCAACTTCACTGCAACGATTTGACCATTTTCTCCTTCAAAAATTGACGCAAAGCATGCCAATGCATCTGCGTGTAAATTTAGATATCTCCCCATTTGCTCGATTTTCACATCTCAAAATTCTCCGAGGAGAGGCTTCGCCACTGCCAACTATTTTGCCATTTTGGCTCTCCGGGTTTTAAACTTTTCGGTGACTTGATTGATCACCAACTTTGAATCGCTGAAGATGTAGAGCTCGAGAACCAGCAACTTCTTGGTGGATCTCAATCTTGCTATGAATGCTTTGTATTATGTTATCGTGGGGAAATTCAGCCTTAAGGCAGTGCTAGTAGACTGCCCCCTTGGGGCTTTTCAGCACCACTTCTACTCCCCTTGCACCTAGGCTAATTTTTGGGCCCCATCGACGTAAATCCTCCAAGCCTTAGATTGATCAATCTGAGGTGATTCCTTAAGAACCTCATGGGTATTCTCAGCTGCAAGTGTTATTTCGGCCGCCGTTGATATTCTTGCCAAGCTCTCTCCTCCTTGTGTGTAGATATGGGATAACCCGATTTTGGACTCATAGTTCAGGCGATAACTCTGCAACAAAATCAGCCAAGACCTTGCCCTTAATCGCTGTCCTTGGAAGAAATTTGATGTCAAACTATTCGAGTTCATCTCATTTGATAGTCTCCTGGACAAGTTAGCCTGCAGGAGCATGTTCTTCAAGGGGACCTCGGTGTATGCTACAATTGGGTGAATTTGGAAGTAGTGCATGAGCTTTCTAAAAGTAATGACCTTCAGAGGTAGGTACCTCGCTTGGCAATCCATAAACGTCTTGCTAATGAAATAGATCAGGCGCTGCTCTCCATCTACTTCCCTTAGTAACACCGAGCTAATGGCGTGTTCAGAGACAGCAAGGTAGACGTAGAGTAGCTGTCTCTCATCCGGGGTGGAGAGAAGTGGTGGCGTGGTCAAGTACTCCTTGAACTGTTGGAGCGCAAGCTCACTCTCTTTCTCCCCATAAGAACTTGGGGTTTGTGCGAAATAGTTGGTAAAACGAGCAACATTTATCGAAAGACTTACTGATGAAATGGTTAAGTGTAGCCACCATTCTTGTTAGCTTTAGAATCTCATTTGTAGTTCTCGGACTCTCAAGGTCTTTAATGGTAATAATCCATTTCGAAATTGCTTTAATTCCCTGCCAAGTGACTAAGTACCCTAGGAATTTACCTGAGCTAACTCCAAAGGCGTATTTAGCCGCTTTCAGTCTCAGCTTGTGCTCTTTTAAGATCTCAAACATCTCGGCGAGAACCTTTAGATGCTCTCGTTCTTCTTTGCTTTTGACCACCATATTATCGATGTAGACTTCTATGGTACTCTCTAAATGCCTTAAGGGGTGATGAAGGCGGTCTTCTCTTTATCTGGCTCGTGCATCGCTAACCTCGATAAGCGTCTAGAAAGCTCATGCGGGCGTGGCCCGATGTTGAGTTGATCGATCTTTGGCAAAGGGAAACAGTCTTTCAGACAAACTCGGTTGAGGCTTATGAAATTGACACTCTCTCTCCACTTGCCACTTTTCTTTTTTACCACCATTGTATTGGATAATCAGCTTGGGTAAAGAACCTCAATTATTGCACTTGCCTTCTTTAGTTTCTCGACCTCCTCTATCACTATGTCCGCATGTTCCGCTGTAGATCTTCTCCCTTGTTTTGCTTCATAGGCCTTGCTTCGGGCGTGACATTGAGCTCATGCCTGATGAAGTTTTGATCGATCACCGGCATCTCGTATGGCGTCCATGCAAAGACCTCGATGTTTGCTTTTAGGAACTCGATGAGCTCGATCTCTCCTACTTTTTCATGTTTTGAGTCAACAAGAAAGTAGCAGTCCGAGCTTGGCTCATCGAGCTCATAGCGAATTAGGTCCTCGACTACTGTCTTATGGGGTTTTGCCAACATCTTCTAGCACTTCCCTCTCCTCCACAAACTGCACTTCTTTCATATTTTTTTTTTTGCTCACCGTGGCAAGTTAGCATTGCTTGGTTGCAACTTGGTCCCCATAAAGCATTTCTTCTCCCTTGGGGGCAACAAATTTAATGACCTAGTGCAGTGTGGAGGCAACTCCCTTCATTCTGTAAAGCCAAACTCGACCAACGATCGCATTATAAGGAAAAACAATGTCTACTACTACAAACTTGGTCTCTAGCTAATGGGAACCTACTCAGACTTTGAGGATCACGGTTCTAAGGGCCAATGAGGCTAAGCATTGAACCCGACTAACGGAGTTCGGGTAGGCTTCAGATCAGCCTTAGTGAACTTCAACCTCAACCGAATTGTCGAAGTCCACCAAGATTCGTTTGACGTCTTAACCGTGGATTCGCATCTGGATGACCAAAGGATCGTGATAGGGGTGTTGAACCCGCACGAGATCTCCTTGGTAAATGTGATACTTCCTGGCTCAAATGAGCCATTTCGTGGCTTCTTGTCCGCTGGTTGGACTGAGAAGACCTTGTTCATCTGTTTAACAATGTGTATCTCCCCCCGATCCTATTCTCAAGCTCGGGGTCATGTGGACTACCGATCATGTGAATAGTTCTGATGGGCAGGTCTTCCTCCAAGGCATTGTCAACATCTTTCCTTTCTCGATCAAACCTTGGATTGGGTTTGACATCGATGTTCTCTGCCTTTGTTTTTTCTTGATCAACGAATTTCTTCAAGTGTCCTGCCTGAACTAGTTGATCCAAGAAAAACTTCAAAACTATGCAATTTTATGTCTTGTACCCCTTCTATTCGTGGTAGGCGCACTTCCACCGTTTGTTTCTTTTCTTCGGGTCCCTTAGAGCCTTTTTGTAGTATGGCTTGTCTCGGATCTTGGCAAGGAGCTTATAGATCGGTTCCTTGAACACCACATGGACTCCCTATCTTACTCGTCCTTTGTGCTAAAAGTGAACTTTTTGAGAAAGTTAGTGGGGGTGCCTTTGTGCCTCCGCCGTTGATTGCAACTAAAAGTAAAAGGAAAGATATTATAAGAAACTGCTGTAGGATCACCTCGAACCCACTCGGACAGAACAAAATCTTGAACTCATGGACTTCTCCAAATCAACCTCGGTATGAACTTTGCCAGAAAAACTTTTGAACTAAAAAAAAACTCAACGAACACGTGGAGTCTAGAACGCTTTCGCACCTGAACTCACTGTGTTAAGATGATTTTCCCTTTACTTTTCCAGATAGTTTGACCTCAATTGCCAGCAAGAATTGAAGAAAAAAATTGATATTTGTGACAATGTGATTGAAGCATGTTGGCAACTGTAGGGCGGGGGCAGGACAGCGAGGAGAGGTGAACATTGTTTGGGGGGGAGAGAGAAATCTGTTGGTGTGAGGGTAAGGAAGTGATCTAGTGTGAGGAGCTTCAATCCAAGAGATGGGTTGGGGTTGGATTTGATGATGAGTGTGGTCCGATTTCCGTGTGGATAGCGCTGTGTTCTTGTACCTTCTGGTGTGTGTGATTTACCGATCGTTTCCTTGGTTGTCCGGTAATTGCCCATTGTCACCGAAGCAGGCGATAGGCAAGTTCTGTGAGCAAGTATGATTATATTCACCGATTTCGGTTCTTATTTTTTTGTGTAACTTATTTGTTTAAATGGAAAATGTTTGCGGAATTTGTTTCGCTTACCTGAAAGGAATACTATACTCAGTTGCAAACATTAAGTATTTAAGTGTTCTTTGAGCATCTCCAATCATGCTCCATATCACTGTAATGGTAAATAAATTCGGTAAACTTTGGAGGGAAAATGGGTGAATGATTGAGTTTAAGCATGTTAGTTTGAGTCTCTATTTTAGAGAGTTGGGATGGAGTTGCTCTTGTATGCTAGAGGAAGCAGCATTGGGTTGGGAGGGGGCAGTTTCCCCTCATATTGGATTAATTTACTGTTTATATATTTATTTTTTCATGGACTCGTAAGAACTTCATTCATTTAGGAAACTAAAAACAACCAAAAGTCTATAAAAATGCTACATACCTAGACATTTCAATCCGAAATATTCAGAAAATGAGGTTGGTGAGTTTTGTGGTGTCGATTCAAAATTGGATGATAAATATGGTATATAGATGTAGTTTTCTAGATACTTTTGTAGGTGATTTTTCTGGGTAGTATTTGCCGAAAGTCTATAGCCAACAATAGGTAAACGTAGGATTAGAGACTTTAGCCATATAAACAAACAAATCCTACATCAGACTAGGGCTCTGCCAAAGCAGGCATGAAGTTGTCAGAGGCAAAACTGGCCAATTTGTGGACTGCTTGTCTCGGAACTTTTGATGATTAAGCTGTTCTCATAATTATTAAAGATGAAGTAGCTGCCTTAACATTTAAACTATTAAAAATGTTTGTTGGCCTGTAATTTGCAAGATAACACAATGAGTATAGATGTAGATAGCCAAATCTCGACTGCCATAAGCCCCGTTTGGAGTGGAGAAGAGGAAAACCAAGATCTAGCTACTTTAGCCAACAAAGAACCATCCCCTCTGAATTGAATTGCAAGTTTTATGTTTGCTGGTAAATGTTTTTGATTTTAATCTTGGAGAGACGAATGTATATGCAAAGCACGGATTTGTAACCTAAGCAAGAAACAATACTAATGCCAATCTTGAGATGATGAACTTATATAATTTGAAAATATTCTTAGCAAAACTACTATAAAATTGGGAGTTGGAGTGGCGGTCGCCTTTAAATCCCCCTCTTCCTCGGGTTAACAGTTCGTTGGTGCGAGGGATTTGTTGAGAAATGATAAGAAATGAAGGGGAATTACATTTTCTCATGTTTGGAATCTGGATAACAAAGTGGATGCAAAATGGTGGGAGAGGGTGAGAAAGACAAAACTCCTTATTAATTCACTTTTGTCTCTCACCAAAAGTGATTAGATTTAGTGAGAAACAAAATGATTGGTTGTGTATTATTAATAATATCAAGGTTGTTCATTAAAATATAAATATAAATTCCTCTTATATCCTTATCTCACATGATTTGTTTTCTTATTTATCCAAACATGATGGTGAGAAATTAAAATATTTTTTTTTTCTCACAAGTGAGAAAGTACAATCATATTTTTTTTTTCTTACTTGCCAGTCCAAATGGACCATTAAGTACTCAATAGCATGTTTACAATTTGAGATGTGTCCACGTACTTGTTTGATAATATTACCCCTGAGCCAAAAATTTTGGCGCCACCATCGCTGGCTATTAGTAGAGTGAAGTTTGGATGATGGAAATATTACATTCTTATTTGCAATGAAGAAATGCTAATGTAAGAGGATAAAATATTATGTTTCATTTTCGTCGCCGTCGCTGGATTGTTGTTTCTTAGCAAGTTTGGTTGGCATCTTCACGTGATAGCTTGTCCTGCGAGTTTATCTTGACGGAATTTTTCAAGTCAAGCTTTTGGGTCATGGGGTAACGTACACAATAAATTCTCTTGCCACCCGCAAAGTTTGGGCTCAAACACCGATGATGCGATAGGCTAAGGCTAGCTACCAACAACGCCTCAAAGGCATGATTGGATCAATTGCCTACTTGCATGATTGGCGCAGGGGTAGGGCTCCACTGAGCCGAGCTAATTTCGGCGTGGACCTTCGCCATGATCTGAACTCCAAGCGAAGTAGGGGAGAAGGTACCCTGCAAGCAAAACTAGTCTCGAAAGCAGTGGACGCCGGATATTAATCCTCCTAGAAAGGTCGAAGGCTAGGACCCCAAGGTCTGCTCAAACGGAACAACTCTTGTTGAGATACCAAACCCTATTTACGCCCGACACTGAGGAAATGGAACCTCTAGAGAAGTTCAACCCCTCAAAATTTGCAATGTAATATGGTAAATCAGATTTGAGGTCACGCATCAATCATTTTCGAGATATGATGGCACTTTGGAACCATCTTGACGCACTGATATGCAAGGTGTTTTACTCAAGCTGAAGTGGTTTGAAAAACTCTCTCCGAGATCAATTGGGCAATTTTTTTTAATTGTCCGAGTCTTTTGTGACTTGGTTTGTCATCAATATCAAAGTATCAAAGGGCGTGAGTTCCTCCTGACACTTCAAAAAGGAAAGAACAAGACACTCCGTAATTACAACAGGAGGTATTGAGAGCTGTATAATGAGATCAAATGGTGTTCAAAGGAGCTCGCGGTGTTCAGCTACAATCTTAGGCCGACTCCAAGCAAGAAACTTTGGGATGACTTAACGCTTAACCCCCAACCGACCTCCGAGACCTTATGTCTCGGGTGGAGATGTACGCTAGGTTAGCAGACGATGTTAAGTAGGCTAAATGAGCGACATGAACGTTCTCTCGGGGAGAGAGCTCGTTCAAACGCTTAAGGAAATAGCGAAAGAATGCAAGTGATGTGTAAGGCATGGAGTCCATGTGGTTTTCAAGGAACTGATCTATAAGCTCCTTGCCAAGATTCGTGATGAGCTGTATTACAAGAAGCCTCTCTCGATGGAAGGGAATCCAAAGAAAAGAAACCAATGATGAAAGTGTGCCTACCATGAAGAGAAGGGGTGCAAGATAGAAAATTGCAGTGTCTTGAAATCTTTCTTGGATCAACTAGTTTAGACAGGGCATTTGAATGAATTCGTTGATCAAGAAAAGACAAAGATAGAGGACATCGAGGTTAGACATGATCCAAGATTTGATCGAGAAAGGGAATATGTTGACAATGCGTTGGAGGAAGATCTCCCCATCGGAACTATTCACTTGATCGGGGGTCCACATGACCCCAAGCTTGAGAATAGGATTTTGGGGGGAGATCTGCATTGTCAAGCAGATAAACGAGGTCCTCTTGGTCTAACCAGTGTCCAAGAAACCACAACATGGCTCATTTGAGCCAAGAAGTATCACATTTACCAAGGCAGATCTCGCACGGGTCCAACACCTTCACAATGATCCCTTGGTCATCCAGTTGTGGATCCACAGTTATGACGTCAAACGAGTTTTGGTATGGTCGTTGTGCGCGCCCGTGGGTGTGGGTGAATTGATGAGGGTGTTCCTTGGGTTGGATGACGATGGTGGTGACAGGGGTTTGGGTCTCTCTCTTTGTTTGGTCGTTGTGCGTGATGGTGATGGTGGCGGTAGTGGTTAGGCGACAGTTTGTGCGCTTAGGTTTGGAGTTTGGGATGATGTAGGTTTAGTCTATGGGTTAGTGCATATGGCTTAGGGTTATAATTAGGGGTTAGTGGTTGTGGTTATCCATGTAGGCACCAAAGTGTCCTTGTAGGTGCCACATAGGCGCCCAAAGCCATTTTGATTAGAAAACTTGACGGAGTTAGTCAATAGTTCTAATTGAAACCAATTCAATAGTTTAAGAATCAAAGTGAGAAAACTATTTGTTGGAGGGCCAAATTGGGAATCAGTCAATACATTAAGGGGGCAAAGTGTAGTTACCCAACAAACAAACAAATGCAAGTATCCTACTCGGAGCCAAACGCGTTTTTGTCGGTGGAGGCATCTGCTGATGTGACGCTGTCTATCATACGCCGTACACGTGGAGCTACATTACTAGTTCGTTGCTGCCTTGATATCTCCAGACTGTGTATTAGTATTTAGGACCCACATTGAGTAGTAGTATGTTTTTTGAGATTTTTTATTTATTTTTATTGTTTTTTGTGATTTTTTTATTATTATTAAATTAAAATTTTACATTTCTCAGTGTTTTTTAGGAGAGAAATTTAAAAATATAAAAAAATGGTCAAATCTAGAAACAATCACCATAAAAAAATTAGGTAACTTGTTGAGTAAAAATAATTTTTTGTCTTTAGTAATTTTTTTTGAAATTGGATGATTTTTTTTTTTTTTTGTATTTTTAGATTATTTCATCAAGAACAATCAAAAAAATATATAATTTTTTAATTGAACGGTTAAATTTGTTTACTAAAGACGACCAAAGCAACTTAAGAAATCTTAAGAAAAACTAAGTCAATCCGGGGTCTATTGGTTTAAATATTGGTTTAAGATTGGGTTGTTCAGTAACCAAATTAGACTTCAATATATTTTAAGTTTATTAAGTTTTTAAATCAAGTTTAAATAAGTAAATATTTACTTTCTTAATTTAATAAGCTTATAATGTATGAGAAAAAAATTAATCAAGCGACTAGATAAAAATTCATTTGAAATTGGCCTCGTTTAGTTATTTTTAGTGCTATATTTTTTTAATCAACTTGTTTTGAAAAAAATTAGTTTTTCAAATTGGAAAAAAAATCTTAAAAAAGAGGAATGGGGAAATGTAATTTGAACATATTTTAAAAACTGATTAAGTTTTGAAATCAAATTTAAAGTACAATTACCTCCCCCAATGAATTTAGGCTCAGTTTGGAGTATGACTGTTTTTGACTTTTTTTAGTTGTTTTGAATTTTGATTTTTTTTTTCTTTAGTGAATTTTTTTTATTCTTTGATAAAAAAATTATACTTTTTCAATTTATCTTAATGAGAGGAGTTCAAAATTTTTTAATCTAATTTAAAGAAAAACTCACTAAAATGAAAAGAAACTACTTTCAAATATTTGTTTGGGTTCTTAGTGAATTTTTTTTCTAATTACATGAAAATTTTTACATTTTCAGACACTTCTCATTAAGAAGAACCGAAAAGGTATAAAATTATAATCAAACCATAAACTAAAGATGAAAACTAAAATAATTAAAAAAAAACTCAACTCAAACTTGGCCTTAAATCTCTAATTTCCCCTCCTACAGTGACTGGATGACATGTAATATGGATGTTGAGAGCTTCTAAATGCAAACCAAAAGAGTCTCTGTTTGGGTGGTGCATGGGTTTGGTTGGGTCGAGTCTGTAACAGACTCGGAATCGACCCGACTTTGATTGATTTTCTATATTTGGACTTAGAATCGACCTGATCGTCCAAAAAAATTGAACTGAATTCCCGAGTGAGATCGGTTCGATTCTCGGGTGTATATCTATCGAGTTGAGTCGGGTCGAGTTAGTCGGTTTATTTAAATTTTAAAAAAAAAAATAAGATGACACTAAAAATTAAATATAACTCTTACACTACGCATTGTTTAAAATAATACAAACCAATATCTAACACACAAAAGTCTTTAATGAGTGCATTGTATGACTATATGATCGGGTTTAGACTTCGATTTTCGGATTGGGTCAGGTCTCGGTCCAAAAATAGTATAGACCCAAGAACCAAATTGAAGTCTACAAGTCTACAATTTTTAGACCCAAAATCAAACTATGAGCATGGTAAAACCGAACCAACCCGACCCAATGAGGTCGGATTAATTCGGATCTCGGGTCTTTTGTGCACCCTTAATCTTAATACACTTCCAAGAACCTAATTTTTCTTATTACCATTCAGCCCTAGAATGAAATTATCAATAAAAACACAACTCACAATTGGATTACCATCCACATCCCCACTCACAGACTCCCCAAAATCGCCTATATAACCATTGCCAAGCCCCAACCACAGCTCCACCATCTTTTGCCACCTTTAGCTCTTTCCCAAAACCTTCCTCCATCCCTAACCTTCTTTCCACATCTTCTCTTACCCCCAAGCGCATCCCTCACTCTTGCCCTGATTGCCGGCAACAATTCACCCATACTCCATGACCATTGCAATGCACTTCATGATCACCACAATCTGCCTTCCCCCTTCAGAGAAAGAGAGAGAGAGAGAGAGAGGAGAGAGAGAGATTTGCTGATGTTCTCAGATGAAAAAGATTGAACAGTTCGTTGATGTTCAGATGTTCAAACCCAAACCTAGATTGAACAATTTTTATTATTTCAATCGGTCTTCACAATCAATGATGCGATTGGAGAGTTTAACTACTCATCCCCATCTATGAACAACTTTGAAATACTTGAAATAAAACTAAGAATATTAATTTGATGCGAAGAAACAAGATAAATCTCAGATTGAATGCAAGAAAATGTAAAGACTTATATTGAAACTTGAATCTAAGTGATTATAATGATAAGAGAGAAATAGTTACATAAATCTAAGTTATTTTGAGCTAAAAAATATAAAAACAAAACCTAAAAGCGGTTGCCCTCGACTCTCTCTAAAAATAAAATGAAGGTTGGTACTTGTAGGCTCAAGGTTCGAACCCTAAAATTTTTCAGAAAATAGCATTGGCGTTCAAACGACGTTATTGGGTGTTCGAACGCCCGTAACTAGTTCTTAGCCGTTCGAATGCTCAATCCTGGCATTTGAACGATATTTCAGTTCTTTGCCTCTTCTGCTTTCAACTGATTTGAGGCCTTTGGAGTTGGAATTTGGCGACGCTCATTAGGCGCAAACATGTGTAAATTGGAGAGAGCATTCCAACGGTGTATTATTCATTCCATTATTTATGAGCAAGAACTTGCACGTTTTTCGAGACAAGGCCTCGACAACGTTCCGCGCCAAGCCATGTCCGCAATTCGTCTCATTTCTTTGGCTCCGAAATCACTCATTTAGTTTCAAATACCTACAATAAGATCAAGGACGAGGTTAAATACAATACATGGCAAAAAAACATAATTAGCCCTAATCTACAACTAACAAAGGCTATATTAGCAGCCATACACTACATTTTGTAGTCTAATCAACGCTCCTTCAAAGCCAAGCGCCAAATAGCAACTACGAATAGATGATGTTGAGATGAAGGCACTAAGGGATGAAGTGGAAGAGATTACCTTTGCTGCTCCTAGAGAAATAGAAAATACCAAACCACTAGAGGAAGTGACCCCAATTTCCATGCACCCTGACTTTCCAAATCGCCATGTCATGATCGGAATTGAATTGACAAAGGAGCTGCAGAGTACTTTGGTGGAGTTTTTAAAGAAAAACTATGATGTGTTGGTCACAAGGTGATGTCCCAGGAATAGACCCTCAGGTCGTTGTCCACAAGCTATTCATCGACCCTAACCATCCCCCAATTCGCCAAAAGAGAAGAAATTCGCCTCGGAGCTCTTGAAGGTCATCGAAGAAGAAGTGACTATGCTCATTAAAGCCAATGTCATCAGAGAATCTCATTATCCAGGTTGGCTCACCAATATTGTCGTTGCCCCCAAAAAGGGGGCGAAGTGGAGAGTGTGTGTTGATTTCACCGACCTGAACAAGGCTTGCCCGAAAGATAGTTTTTCTTTGCCTAAGATTGATCTAATTGCTGATGCAACCTCCAAGCATAAACTCCTTAGCTTCATGGACACCTTCTTAGGATACCATCAAATCAAAATGCATCCTCCCGACGTAAAGAAGACTTCTTTTATCACGGAAAGAGCACTGTATTGCTACAAGACCATGCCTTTTGGATTGAAGAATGTTGTGGTGACCTACCAGAGGTTAGTCAACAAGATGTTCAAGAGATGATAGGAAAAATGATGGAGGTCTACATAGATGACATGCTAGTCAAGAGCCTCAGAATAGCTGACCACGTCGCCCATTTGGAAGAAATATTTGATATCCTGCGAAAACATCATATGATGAATATAACCCTTCCAAATGTATCTTTAGTGTGTTGTCAGGAAAATTCCTTGGTTTCTTGGTGACAAAACGAGGAATTGAAGCACCAAGTCACTTGCAAACACCAAGTCGCCAAGTATTACAATTAGAGGGTTAAACACATATTATTCCTACCTGGTGACTTAGTCTTAAGGAAAGTCACTCTATCTACAAAAGAGCCCAATGATGGGAAGTTCGACCCTACATGGGAAGGCCCCTACAAAGTTGTCAAGGTTTTCAAGCCGTGAACCTATTAGTTGGAAGACATGAGTAGGAAGGCATTGTCTCATCCCTGAAATGCTGAACATTTGAAAATATATTATCAATAATTCTTTTGGTCGCTAAGTAATAAAGGTTGTCTACTCAATGAGATGATGTAGCCAAAGTCTTATACTTGCCAAATTCTCCATGTAATTATGATTCTTTTTGCCAAAAGCTTGTGATTATGATCGTCAATCTCCATGTAATCGTGATTTCTCTAATAAAATAATGAATTCTTCTGTTTAGTTTTGTTATATCGCCAAAAGAATTAATTTTGCCAAAGTTATATCGTCGATTTCACCAAAGTAGGATGTCGCCGTTTAATCGGATTAAATCAGCAAGGATAAAACTTATTGATGTCGCCAAGAGAATAAAGAGTTTTGAGAATTTCAAATTTTGCCAAGGCATTAAACTTGGCAAGATGAATTGATCGCCTTAATTCGAGGTTGATGTGTGCCTGATTAAGGTGAATTAAACTTAACATAATTGCCCAGTAGTTTTGTTCATCAAATGATCATTTTATGTTTGCCAAATTCACTTCGCTAGTTTCCAGTTTATCAAGTTTTATTCACCAATTTCATTAGATGTGATATCGCCAATATGAGCAAATACTATGCTGTAAAGTAAACAGTGCAAGTAGGAAACATGAAGGAAGGAGTATTTTTCATTCATTAAAGATTGCAAGGGTAACACTTCGCCATTGCAAAAAAAAAAAGGTACAAGTGTTCAAGGAAAGAGGGGGTTGTTGTCTTGCTTGCCTTTCCCCCTTCCCTTCCCTCTCATCTTCCTTCTCTTCCTCTTTCTTCTCTTCCTCGCTCTTATCTTCTCTCGGGTGAGCTCGTCAACAATCTCTAGGCCTTGGATGTCCAACTCAAGATGAAGAAGGCCGATTTACTTCTTGCACAAGTCAAAGCCCTTGCCAAAGTATTTGGAAGTTGCTTGCACCATAGCCTCATGGAAGCCATCAGAAGATTTGTACTCCTCGATGGCTGACTTTTTAGAGATGACTTCTTTCTTAAGCTCGGCTATCTCCTTCTCGAGCCTATTGATGGTGGCATCTCGGTCATCCTTCACCTTTTGAAGATCTTCAACAACCTGTTGCTCTCGGACCCTGATTTCAACATCTATTTTTTCCAACTCTAAGGAATGTTGCTGAGCTCGGACCATTTCAGTCCCAACTAATGCAACCCGGACTTGCTAATTCATCGCTTCATCCCTCAACTCCCTGCCACAACTAGCGAGGGAAGACGCAAGCACCACCACCTACAAAAGTATGAACTTAGCCAAAAGATTAAAAGTACATGAGGCCAACCTTAAGCAAAGGGTAGGTGATTACATGACCAATTCCAGAGAAGAGCCCCGATATCGCCCGATCGAGGTCCAACTTGCCCATCTCTTCCCTGTCGAAGGATGGGATCACGCCCTCAAGAAGCTTTTCTGCCACCAACAGACTCTCCAGCATGGAGGCATTAAGCCCCAAGACGTCGCTAGGTTTGGTTGAGGTGCCCTCCCCAGGAGCCACCACAGGTGTTGCTCCTTTGCTCTCCGTCTTGTTGGACTTCGCTGCCTTCTTCTTAGCCTCGAGTGGCGGCATGGTCTCCTTACCCTTCGAGTTGGCAGCAGTCTTGCCCTTCTTGCTAGGCAAGAAGTCAGGAACCTTATCCCAAGATCGCTTCTCTCTAATGACCATGCATTTGGCTGGCGGAATGGCAGACTTGGACTTCTTCACCAATTGGGCGAGTTGTTTCATAACAATTTTCTTCGACATAGCCACAAAAAGAAACAAGAATTATTCAATGAACAAGTTATAGAGTACTTGAGAAAAGAAGAAGACAGTACCATCCGATTTAAGCTTGGGGGGCAGCCGTGGATCCGACTAGGCCTCCGACTTAGAACTCGAGCTTGAGCTGAACGGTCCTAAGCCAAAAAAGGGATCTCGGAATTTTCCCCCTAGGAGTCTTAACATTGTTATATCGGGAAGGGGTATAATTTTTCTCATCCTCTTCCTAATAGTCCATAAGTACTCAACCGAGTCATCTCGGGAGTGATCACCTCGGGTATGTTTATCTCGAGAATGATGAAACTCACTCTCGTCGCCCGCAATGATAGTTGTGCCATCTACATGATTGTCCATGCCACTTGATGCCATCCTTTTACGACCAAGGGCGAAGCACTTGCGATACGCCTTGGAGCCAAGGACAACCTTGACGAGGAAATACCCTCCTAGGCCTATTTTCTTAAAGACCCTTCTAGACCTTCATTCTTCGAGATCGGTCAGGATGGGCAACTTGTTGCAGCGTTTACCTGAAAACAAAAGAACACTTGTTGGTAGAAGACGAGGTGCTACACTTGGATAATTCAAGGACAATTGGTGAAAGGAATACTGACTTAGGGTGTTCCATGACCTTGGGACCCAAGGAACTCCTTCATCCTGAGATATTCTCGAAGAGAATTCCCTATCGTCTCCCGAGATGAAGAAGAAATTCTTGTTCCACCCCTTGACATTGCTGGGGTACCCCTTGATCACAGTCTTGCCTTGCCTTGCCTTGAAGTAAAGCCACCTTGAGTCTGGCTTCGGATTTTTGAACATGCTGAATAGGTGCCTAAACTCGTTGAAAGACATGGCGGATTTGTAATAACGCCACACAGCCACCACGCAGACGACACTTCGCCATGCATTGGGGGAAAACTGGACATGACAGATGTTGTAGAAGTGCAATATTCTCATAATAATGGGGTGAATTGGGAGTCACAAGTCGGCGTAGAAAGCAGACTCATAAAAGGCCACCTCACTTAGGCAAGTAGACACTATGGTCTCATCGTCCTTGGGGAGCCTGGCTTGGATCCCTAATGGGAAGGAACGTGACTCTCTTAGGCGATCTAGATCACCCTGAGTCATTGTGTTTACCTCCCTCTCAAGTGGAGGTTGTTTGTCTATCTCGGGATTTTTTCCATGATTAGAAGGTTCATCCTGAAGGGGAGATTCCTCAAGAGGAGAGGAAGAGAGTTGGTTAATCTCGTCCGTCATGAATGATTCCTGGTGGAGCCCCTTATTTTTAGGAAGTACCAAGGGCTGAGATCTGTTTGTGTCAACGGCCAAGATTGCATGACCCTCCGAATTCTGAGGTTGTAACTTCCATCTGCGGTTATAACCGCCATCAGAAGGCGAAGAGACGTTCTGCCATTAATGCACCTCCATGTGTCACCCGCCATCATTGCCTGCCCACGTCATTCACTTACACATCATAACTCATTACTCAGTGATGCCAAGTGTTACCTCAGCACATTGAGTAGGGAGCAACTGATGAGGAAAAAATTCTCCACCTGCTTATCACCCGAGGTGGGCAGGTCGTCTAAATGGATCATGTCGCCGACATCTATCATGATCTATACCAAATTCGCTTAGACTTTCTAGATGGTCTAACTGCCTTTCATCACCACCACGCCTATGGGCGAGGTGAACTATCTCTCTTGCCTCTAATGAGAAAAGATCAATGAGAGATTTCACCTCCATCCGGACTCCTACATTCGTGGTCCAATCTCCAAATGACATCTTTTTATTTTATCTTCGATATCCTCGGGATCTCCTTCTATACTTTGCCACCCAAGGATTACGTCGTGATCTCCTCGCACGGCTCTCCATCATCGATTTATAAAAGGTTGCTCCCTTCCACTAAAAAAGGTACACACAAAACCACTTGCATTCTCACTTTGAGAGCTCTGATATTTTATCTACTCTACTCTGTCTCGTTTGCTCACCTTGATTTGATCTCCACGCCGGAGGGGTTTGTAGCAGACCAACCCCGGCCGGTAACGTTTGTTCCCTTGTACAGGTCGCTTAGGCTATTACCGAGGTCAAACACCGAGTTTCAAGAGCAATTGTGAATGTTGGTTGTTCGCTCCCAAATTTTGACAACAACAATAATGGAAGAATCAATATTTTCGTAAATTTCTGAGTTTTAAAATATTTTTTTGGTACATTTTGAAGCCCAAAGTATATTCGAATGATGTTTTTCAATTGAAACTTATAGTTTCTTGTTTGAATGTCATAAAATTTAAGATGTGCGGTTAAATGTCATATAATTTACAATCTTATTAATTTTATAAAAACACATGTGAATTGTTTATAGTATATATAGCGATAAATTTGAAACGGTATAACAGTATCGGTATGTACCGTACCGTATCATACCGATCCGATAGTTAAAACAGTATGTCAGACGGTACGTAATTGACAACTTTGAGTTGAATGCGTTTCTTTTTTTTTTTTGGACAAAGATGAACTAAGGGCCATAACGTCTTTCCAATATTCTGTTGAGGGTATCACTCGGGGTCTAAAAACACCCGAGACCCGTCAGCCCAATTGTTGTGGGCTTGGCTTGGTTCTAGGTGTCCAATCCTGAAACCCGGCCGAAGTCCAATCCATTTTTTCGTCCTAAAGTAGTTCGCCCAATAGATACCCAGCCTGGGCCCATATTTCAGAAACCACATAGAACCTATTTGACTGAAACCTCCATTATCGAATCTTTTTGATCACTTGATCTTGCGGCATCATTCTTGCACCGACATTGCCAATCTGGAGCTTGAGAGTCATTTCAATCAGCGTCACTGATGTGGTTGTACCCTGACCATTGACTCCATCTCAGATGACAGAAAAGGTACAACTCAATTTGTGCTGGTCATCAAATGAACATTGGGGACAATGACTATATTCATCATGTCCCATATTAAACGCGAACATAAATGCATGTTCCCAGCTAACGAACAATTAATTAGTCTACTGGCCCCAATAGTGTTAATTTGCTCACTCACCTATCCAGATAAATAGATATTTCCTCCCTTTTATATTAAAATGCCATTATTTTATTTAGAGGTGTTCCGAAATATATGTTAATATCAAAAAATTAACAAAACAAAATATGCAATTATTTATTTTTATCTTTTTTTTTTATATTATTTAAGTGACGTACAACTAAAACAAAAGGTCAAATGTAATAATTACAAGGATCAAATTAAAAAGTTCATAAAACTTAAATGTAACGATTATGTTCTCTTAAAAAAATTTAATTTTTTTTTAACTTTTAATCAAAATTTTATACTTTTTCGGTTTTACTTAAAAGAGACTAAAAGATAAAAGTATACAATTTTTACGTTATTTTTTTCATGTAAAAATGGTTTTTTTTTTGTCTTTAATGAATTTTTTTATTAAATTATTCAAAAAATCTCTCAAATGGCAGAACGTGGATTTATAATGGACCTACCTCAAGTAATAGGATGTGTTCAAATTTTAAAACATGCCAGAAGATTATTCATGTAAAAAATATAAATTTATCAAATATTAGTTGTCAAAATAATTAATCACGTGTCTTAAAAATCCACTATCTATATTGAAAGTTATATTTGTTATTTTGATAAAAATAATTTTATCATATGATTACCGAGATGTAACCAATTTGATTATTTCTTTGTATTAATAATTATATCAACGAGTTCTATAAAATAAGTGGTTTAAATGATCACCTTGAGGGTGAACCAACAATTTCTCAACTTTACTACTATAAAATTTAAATCCTAAACTTTAACAAGCTCCAATAATCCTAACATTCTTTGATTGTTTTTGTGTTTCTAACACTTTTCAATCTTCTATTCATGAACTATCAAACTAATTACTTCATACTCGCATGACGTGTGATTGTGTGGGACTCATTATGAAGTAATCTTTCGATAATTTAAGAAATGTTCCTAGCGAAACTTAGGAAATCCTCATTGATTATAAGGGCCCTACTTGTTAATAGTAACCCCTCACTAATTAAAAAGGGGACCAAAACAAAATCTATAATTAAATGTATGATAGCTCCTGTTAATTGGCTTTTGTTGTTATTTTGATGATATGGCTAGGTCGAGTGTATCTGGGAATTTCTCTCTACCCCAGTTTTTAATTTGAGAAAATTTCGCTGATCTCCCTTAAGATTTTTAATACTTACAGTTATATTTTTTTTAAAAAGATTTTTAGTTGTTTGATTATTTAATCAAAATTTTGTACTTTTTAGATTCTTCTTGACAAGAAGAATCTGAAAATATAAAAAATCTATTTAAATTAGGTAAAAAATTTCCGTAAGACAAAAAAAATAACTAATTTATCGAGTAAAAGTTGTTTCTTTTCCTTGATTTTAGTCTTCCAACCAAATCCCTATTATATAAATGTCATAATTTTTCCTATTTTCTACTCTCTCAATCCCCCAAATTAACATAAGAAAATATCACATACTAGAATTATATTTTTTGATGTGATTTTAATTGAAATAATTTTAGGTAGAATTTCACTCCCACCACAAAAGAGCATGAAAGCAAAAAAAACAGTAAATGTGACTATCATTTTGCAATCATAATTCAAGTTCTTACCTATATCCCAAAATTTTGCAATCAAGTCCTTGATTAAAAAGTAGGCTCCCTAATTAATTGTTTTAGTACGGTAAAAAGATCCCTAAAAGGTGTGGAGTGGTAGGATCTCATAATCATTATTAAGCTTGTCAACATAATAAGTACCTACAAGAAGGGACTTTAATTATTAGCTTAGCTTCAAAAGAGCTGTATGCCATCATTTATCTTTCCAATCCAACTGGAAATTTTTCACCGCTTATCAAATCTTATTTGGGATTAGTAATTGCATGTATTCACTGGTATTATGTAAAAAAATATATATATTAGACATATTCGTTAAAATTTTAGAATTTAAAAAACAGATAAGATATAAATATTACGAAAAGAAAATACATTGCATTCATATAAAAAGAGATACATTAATAAATTGTTAGATATACTCGTTAGAATTTTATAACATAAAAAATAAATAAGATATAAACATCAGATAAAAAATATATTGTATTCATATAAAAAAGATACATTGTTACAAAATAAATAATAAATTAAAAATTATAATGATTTAAAAAAAAATATTACTAGTTTGGAGAAATAAATGTGTGTTTTAATTTTTTTTGTGGGTCTCATTTAAAAATGATCTAATAAATAAAAA
>BRYE01000017.1:6957727-6962727 GCA_030159115.1 Actinidia arguta var. hypoleuca | reverse complement strand
TTTCTCGAGAGAGATTACATTAGAGAGAGAATGGTGTGAGGAGCCTGTGAGAGAGAAAAAAATTAGGAGAACATGCATGAGGAAGGGGAGAGATGGATTTCAAAATCGCCTTGTTCTAATAGTTAGAATTTTGACAGTTATTTTAAATCAATGAATGAGATGTATGACCTGATTTGAAAATTTTGGACGATTTTATTAAGGACAAGAACTCATCCAGCCCATTAGATTGAAACGAAATTTAATTCAAATCATTAAAACACAATTCTCTCACATATATTTTATAAAAAAAATTATTTTATATTATATGATGTGGGCAAAATATTCGCCTATTGATATTTCAAGTTAGGAAGGTCGCCTAAAGGGATCATCTCACCTAACCAATCGCATAACCACTAACCGGTCACCTTGCCATTATTTGCGAATACACCATTTAATTTTCCCATGTCGCCAATAGGAGAGGTTGTTTACTTCGCTTGATCAAGGACCATCTACATGAGGATTCAATCTCCATAAGGACTCTATTCCATAAGGAATCTGTCCCTATGAGAATCCTTCTCCACCATGTCGCCTATAATTACAAGTTACTCTCCAAATGGCAACCTCTTATTTTCTATAATTACAGGTTACTCTCCAAATGACAACCTCCTATTTTCTCCGATATCCGCGAGATCTTTTTCCATACATAGCCACCCGAATATCTCTCCGTAATCTTCTCACGCGACTCTCCATTCTCCACCTATATAAAGGCCACTCCCTCATCATAATGACGTATGATTGAAACCCTTGCATACTTACACTGATAACTCTGCTTCCATATTGCTTATCTTATCTTCGTCTTGGTCTGATTCACATGTCAGAGGGGTTTGAGCCGATCACGTTTGTTCATCTGGGCAGGACACCTGAGTTGTTGCTAAGGTCCTGAGCAATTTTGATTGTTGGTTGTTCGCCCTAGATTTATACCACAATAATTTTGCGTCGTTTGTGGGAACAACAGTTCTCAACTTTCTATGATCCTGCATAGCCGTTTGCTACCCAAACCAAGTGCTAGTAGTCATTTGGATAACAGAGCTCATTCCATGGCCAACACTAGCCAAGCTTCGGATCTATAGAATCGATATCGTGAGATGCACAACATTGCCGAGCAAATAAGAATCATTAACAAAAACAACGCTCGCTTGATACACTACCATGCCACAGCCAATCCACCACCTCCAATAGCACCCATTCCAAAAGGAGTGGAGTGAACCCGTCGTTCTCATCGATCAGGCGATGATGAATCTCAAATTCACCAGAGTACAAGCCGGGCACATTTGAATAGAAATCGGTGACGTTGATCACATAGTCCACGTCCCAGGCAAGAAAGAAGTCCTGTTACATAGGAATCTCGATCTTTAAGCCGGATTGATAAAACTGAAGGTGAGAAAACTAGGAGAAAAAGGAGGTCGTCTCACCGAGATGACCGAGCTCCCAAACGGCGGGATGAATCGACCACCGAGAAGATCAGAGACCTAGACTCCCGTATTGACGCCACCAACATTAGTGTGAACGCACTAGTCACCGTGGATGCTTTAATCAAGCAAATCGAATATTCGTTCATAGATAGAGTAATGAAGGTCAGAGTCTCCTCCATATTTAAACTACCATCTCAACTCGTTGTTTATGAAGGGAAGACAAATCCTATGGACCACCTGGATTCATACAAAAATTTGATGTCACTCCAAGGATACTCTGATGAGATAATGTGTAAAGCTTTCTCTATTACCTTAAAGGGGTCGACAAGGTCATGGTTCAGAAAGCTAATTCCGGGAACCATTGACTCATTTGGCGACTTAAGTAGGCTCTTGTCGCCAATTTCATGAGCTCCCGGGTCAAGAAAAAGAATGCCTTTCACCTCTTCACTATTCACTAGAAAGGAAGTGAGAATTTGAAAGCCTATGTTAAGTGGTTCAACCAGGCTGTCTTAGAAGTAGAAGACCCCAGTGATAAAGTGGTGATCATGGCCATGATGGAAGGATTTCGCCCAGGCCCACTATTTAATTCTCTATCCAACAGTGTTCCTGAAACCTTTTCAACTCTCCAGAGCAAAGTTGACAAGTATATTATTGCATAAGAATTAACCGAGGCTAAGCGGAGTAGGCGAGGAAGAGATGACCACAAGAGGAAGGAACCTGATACCAGACGATCTGACTATAAGGATGAGATGAAGAACAAGAGATCAGATCGAGACTCGAGGCAGAGATTTAATGACAGGCGTCCTCACACTCTACCTCGCCGCCTTGACCTAGTCTTACCACCCCTCAACACTCCCATTTCCCAGGTGCTTATAGAGATTAAGCACAAAGAATTCATTAAGTGACTTGGAAAAATCAAGACCGACACCCAAAAGAGAAGCAAAAATAAATATTGTGAGTTCCACCAAGACCACAACCATAATACTGAGGATTGTTTCCATCTGATAGAGCAGATAGCTGACCTAATTAAGAAAGGATATTTGAGAAAGTATGTTGCTGATAGCCCGCAACATGACTCACCATAAAGGAGGTACGGTGACAATAGATCCACAACATGGGATATACAAGTAATACATGGTGGATTTGGATCAAGAGAATGCTCAAGCTAGTCTCAAAAAAGACACGGAAAGAATGCCAATAGGCGAGCTGAGGAAGAGGTTTATAATCTCTCCCTCGCCTACAATTGGAGCTCACTTGTCTATCACTTTCAACAACGACGACTTAAGAGGCTTACACCTCCCACATGATGATGCCTTGGTCATCTCTGTTGTCATCTCCAATTTTAACATGTAGAAAATCTTGATTGACAATGGGAGTTATGCAGATATCTTATTTGTTTCGGCCTTCGACAAAATAAAGATTAGGCGAGACAAGCTCCATCCTTTTTACAGCCTTTTGGTCAGATTCAGAGGAAATGCAGCACAACCGCTTGGATGGATCAAATTGCCAGTAACCTTAGGAACAAAGCCCTACCAGACCACTGTATGGCAGAATTTTATTATGATAGATTGTCCTTCGCCCTACAATGCGATTCTAAGTCGCCCAACATTGAGAGGAATCAAGGTCATCACTTCAACCTATCACCTCATGATGAAGTTTTCTACTTCAACAGGGGTAGGCGAAGCAAGAGGCGATAGAAAATTGCTAGACAGTGCTTCATCTCAACCATGAGGATTGAATCTTCTTCAAAATCTGGTGCTCAATAGCAATTACAGATCTACGATGCCGAGGAGGCATTAAGAGACGAGGTAAAAGAGCTTACCCTTGCCGATTCTATAGAGATGGAAAACACCAAGCCTCTGGAAGAAGTTGCTCCAATCTGCATACATCCCGATTATCCAAATCGCCTTGTTATGATCGGGACTGACTTGACTAAGGAATTGCGAAGTGCTTTGGTGGAATTTTTGAAGAAAAACTTCAATGTCTTTGCATAATCTTAAGGTGACGTTCCAAGAATAGATCTGCATGTCGCCGTTCACAAGCTGTTTACTAATCCTGATCACAATCCAGTTTTCCAAAAATGAAGGAAATTTGCCCCAAAATGCATGAAAATCGTAAAGGAAGAAGTAGCTAACTCATCAAGGCCAATGTCATCAAGGAAACTCACTATCCAGATTGGCTCGCCAATGTTGTTATCACCCCTAAGAAGGGAAAAAGTGGAGAGTATGCGTTAATTTCACCAACCTCAACATGGCTTGTCCAAAAGACAGTTTTTCTTTGCCAAAGATAGACCTGATTGTGGATGCAAGCTCTAAACACGAGCTTCTCAGCTCCATGGACACCTTCTTCGGTTATCACCAGATTAAGATGATTCTGTCCAACATAGAGAAGACTTCTTTTATCTCGAAAAAAGGATTGTACTGCTACAAAGTCATGTTGTTTGGATTGAAGAATGCTAGGGCGACGTACCAGAGATTGGTCAATAAGATGTTCAAGGAAGAGTTTGGGAAGACGATAGAAGTATACATAGATGACATACTCGTCAAGAGCCTCAAAGTTGCTGATCACATCGTCCACCTAGAGGAAGCCTTTGGCGTCCTAAGGAAGCACCGAGTTATGCTAAAACCTTCCAAATGCATTTTGAGTGTCTCCTCAGAAAAAATTATTGGCTTCCTTGTAACTAAGTGTGGAATTGAGGCAAACCCGAACCAGATTCAAGCTTTACTTGCAATTAGCTCGCTTGGGAACATTCATGAAGTGCAACAGCTAACTGGGCGAGTAGTCGCCCTTAACAGATTCATCTCAAAATCAGCTAACAAATGTCTACCATTCTTCAAAATTATGAGAAAGAATAAATTTTTTTAGTGGACAGACGAGTCCGAGATAACATTCCAACAACTAAAAGAATATCTCGATTCACCACCCCTACTCACAGTTCCTAATATGTGCGAGGAACTCATAGTATACCTGTCCATCTCGCCAACAACCGTGAGTGCAGTTCTTATTCAAGAATAGGACAAAGTCTAGAAACCAATATACTATGTCAGTACTCATGGGAGCCGAGACCAGATATATAAAAATTGAGAAGCTCGCCTTCGCCCTTCTAATCACTGCCAAGAAGCTTCACCATTATTTTCAAGCACATTCTATTGCTGTATTGACCGATCAACCTTTAAAGCAGATTCTCCAGCGACCCGATACCTCAGGAAGACTCCTCAAATGGTTCATTGAGCTAAACGAGTTCCACATAAAATATAGACCCAGGATGGCGCTCAAAGCCCAAGCGTTGGCAGACTTCATGGCTGAATTCACACATGATGTTACTCTAGAGCCAGAAGTAATTCTCCCTGAGGCTGAAGCCCCAAAAAAGTAGGACCAAGAAGATGACTTCGTCAAATAGAAGTTGTTTCTAGATGGATCGTCCAACCAACACAGCTGTGGTGTTGGACTTGTTCTCCAAACTGTATCAGGCGAGCATATGAAATACGCCATTCACATTAGGTTCAAAGCCACTAACAACAAAGCTGAATATGTAGCTCTTCTAGTCGG
>BRYE01000017.1:6940227-6952727 GCA_030159115.1 Actinidia arguta var. hypoleuca | reverse complement strand
GCAACCTCATAAAAAGCTATCTCGCCCAAGCGAGTGGACAATATAGTTTCACCCGCCTTTGGGATCCTGGATTGGATCCCGGCCGGGAAGGAGTAATTTTCCCTCAGGCGATCTAAGTCGTCCTGAGTCATGACATTGATCTCCTTTCCTAGAGGAGAGCTAATGTCTATCCTAGAGTCCCCTATGTGGATAGAAGTGTCATCCCGAGTAGGGAATTCCTTAAGAGGATCTTCCCTAGGCGACTTAGGAAGTTGGTTAACCTTGTCCATCATAACTGATTTTTCTCCCAAGTGTTCAGACACCCAATATGGTAATGAGTTTTCTAAGTGTTCCCTACTGGACATGAACTACAAATTAAGCAATTAAAGATGAGATTAGTAGTTAGTACTTACTAAAGGACAGGCGAATGAGTAGTGGCGAGTTAATGAGGGTGAGGTAAACGTCGGAGCGAGATCAGCAATTCGACAACAAAAACAAAGAGTACAAATGAATGGTAGAACTCCCTATTTAGAAAAAGTACCGAGGGTCTAGATTTGTTTGCTCCAACGACCTAGATCACACGGCATTTAGAGTTTCGAGATCGAAACCGCCATTTTCGCCGAAAATGTCATCCCGCCATTAATGCACTATACAACGTGTCAGCCAATGGAGGCGCGCCATCATTACATGCTCACATCATCAAGAGGCAGTTACTTGGTTTACTACTCGAAGATCCCAAAGTGTTTCACCTCGGCATCTCGAGTAGGGGGCTACTGATGTGGGTAACATATTCGCCTACTGATATTCCAAATTGGGAAGGTCTCCTAAAGGGATCATCTCACCTCACCAATTGCATAACCACTAGCCGATCACCTTGCCATTATCTGTTAATACACCATTTGATTTTCTCACGTTGCCTAATGGGCGAGGTTGTTTACTTCGCTTGATCAGGAACCATCTTTATGAGGGTTCAGTTTCCATAAGGACTTTATTTCCATAAGGAATTTATCCCTATGAGAATTCTTCTCCACCATGTCGCCTATAATTATGGGTTACTCTCCAAATGACAACCTCATATTTTCTCCAATATCCGCGGGATCTCCTTCCATACTTAGCCACCCAAAGATCTCTCTGTAATCTTCTCACGCGATTCTCCATTCTCCACCTATATAAAGGCCACTCCCCCATCATAATGAGGTATGACTAAAACCCTTGCATACTCACACTGATAGCTCTGCTTCCTTATTGCTTATCTTATCTTCACCTTGGTCTGATTTGCACGTCGGAGGAATTTTGAGCGGCCTCGCCCCGACTGATCACGTTTGTTCATCTGCGTAGGACACTCGAGTTGTTGCCAAGGTTAAAGACCAAGGTCCTGAGTAATTATGACTTTTTTTTACTCGTCCTAAATTTTTACCACAACATTATATATATAAATGTATATAAATAATTTTTTAAAAAATATTAAAATTGATGAAGGATAAATTTTAACCTACTCAAAATTAACTCAAGAGGAAAAGATGACCCAACCCAAGGTAACTATGTCGCCACATTATTTATGAGATAGCCATATCGCCAAAGTCTGAGAATGTCACATCGCCAATGTCTCTTATGATCACCACTCAGCATGTCAAGCTGCCTTACGTCGCCCGTATTCTCCTCCCAGCCTATCAAGTTGCTAGTTAATGTTACTCGGTAGTTTGTCACCAATATCTTTAGATCGAGATGAACGTGATTGACTCCATCTCCATCGCAGTCTCCTATGGTTGCAACACTACCTTTACATGGCAAACTCTACCCATTGCGCCTTTATCCCCGACTACGACTTCCTTACGTGGTTACCCGATGATTTTGCTACGATCTCCTCACACATCTGTGAAATCTCCATATAATAAAAGTTACTCATCGTTATCAAAAAAAAGATAACTGCAATCGCACTTCATTTCCAAATTATTTTCACAAGACATAAAATGAATTATAAAAATACAACTGAAGGTATTGTTTTGTTTCATTTCAATTTCTAAACTATATACAAAAAGTTATATATTTAAACTAATTTTAAAATGTAATTTTTTTCTAATATAATATTAAATATTTCTCTCTTTGTTTCTGTGAGACCCCAAACCCTTAATCTCATAATTAGTTTAGTTTCATGCATATATATAAGGTGAATATGTTAAGTAGAGTAGCTCAATTAGTGTGAATCATGTGTGGGGGGATATAAATGTTATTAATTAAAGTTATGGATGCAAACGTAACTATGTAAATTCGTTTGGGGTTGAATTAAAAGATTCAAAACTTTTAGGATAAAAATTAAAGAAGACATGTAAATTAAGAGGAGTTAATGTAAGTACTTAAAAATTGGAGGAAAAAAGTGTAATTTGACCAAAATATTAGCCAACCACTCGTTGTCCTTCTCTCTCTATATATATATATATGGTTTAAGATTAATCCTTTGATTTTGAAGTTAAGCTTTGATTTTGTTTTAGATTCAATTGCTATTTTGTGTTGTTATTAACTGGTATGTTTAGGGAGAGAGATTTTGTGAATGAATTGGCTTATGGCTTGATAGGTTTTGTAGAGAGAGAGAGTGAAGATAATATGTTAATGCCTTTTAAAAGTATGAAAATTATGTATATTATTTTTTTAAATTGAATTGATTCTGAAGAGAAAATTGAGTTGCCTTTGTTACTGTATATATTATTGGTGTTACGTAAACTTGTATATATATCTATATATGCGTCTGTAAGGAAAAGAAAACAGAGCTTGATTTGAGGTTACTGCGGGGAGCTATAATGGCTGAAACCTGAGAATTATCAAGTGTGGTTGGGATCACAAGAACTATCATGCACCCTAGGGTATATTAGCCAATTAAGCAAGTTTCTGACCGAGTGAATAGTCATTTCTTATGTTTTTCAGTGTTCTGAATCTAATTATAGGGTCAGTTTAGACTAATTCGAAACTTAAAATGACATATTACATAAGGCGGTGATCGGTAGTGATAATGAGCATGTTTGGTGACAGTCAACGGTGAAACATTATTCAATCGCCTTGAAATTTTAATAGGGTGTACCTACTACCATTTAATGAGAATCCATCGGAATGAATTATAAATTTATGGGTTTGAGTTGTATACAATGCATCACATTGAGGCATTGTGTGAGGAACTTGAGAGGAGTTATTGTATTGGGTTTGCGAAGGAAAAATTCTTATGTTGATATACATAGGTCGTTAATGTATTGCATAGAGAGGGGGGATTACATTGTTAAGCCAATATAAGAATGAATGTGAGGTGTGTGTAGACAGTGCATCTATTGAATTTTATCGTTATTGATTTATACATTGTACTTGTGCACTGATAAATTATGACTAACAGGAACTAGGGAAGGAGAAGGGCCTTCAAGACAACCTCAGGCATGATTTGACTGCGGTGTGTATGCAGTGACAGGTGAAAATAAAATATATGATAATCTAATTCATATTGAATTACTTGTCTCTTATATAATTGGTGATGATGATGATATTTATAAGATGATTATATATGAGGTGATTATGGTGAATCTAAACGAGGTGATGTGACAATGCATATCATTTAACTGCATGCTTGCATTGCACTGGTAAAAGTTAACCACAGTGGGTTAACTAAGGCTTAGTCACGGTGGACTAGCCTAAGGGTGCCACGGTGGGTATTCCTTGATAACGAGCCATCAATATTTGGGCTAACGTTATCTAAACTTGCGCGCACACGTGGGTGATGCATTGATGCACTCTATTTCTGGATATTTATGGTGGATGTTTATTGATATCATTCTTCATGAGTAAGATTATTTATTGTAAGCACGTTGATTAATAGCTCACGCCCTCAAAGAATGTTTTGGCAGGTGAGGTGACATGAATAGCTGTCTGGTTCACTGTAGTCATGGTCCTAGGTTTGGTGATCTTTCTTGTTTGGCTTGGGATGTGTTTGGCAGAACATGGAACAGTTCTTACCCTTATATAGTTTTATCTAATTTTATGATGGTTGTACAAATGTTTATGTTTTATGTTTAAAGAAAGAAGAAGAAAAAAAGGGTTGTGTATACTTTAGTATAGGAGGTATTTGTATGTTGTGTATGTATGGTTTGAGGTTTTAGAAACAAAACAAGGAAATAAAAAAATAGGGAAAAGAACCAATAGTTCAAAATCTTTCTTTTTTCCCCTTCTTCTTCTTCTTCTTTTTCTTTTTTTTTTTTAATCTATTTTATTTTCAACAAATCAACGTAAAATGACCAAGTTGTTTCTCCCCTATTCCTTTCCTTTCTTTTTATTTTTTATTTTATTTTCTATAAAAATATTTTCTTCTCCTAAATTTGTAATTGCTTCTATTGAGTTTTTATTTATTTATCTATATATAGTTTTAATTGTAGTGGATTTCTTTTAATTTTTTGTTAAAATCTTTTACTTTTTAAGTTCATTCAGAATAGAGAAATCATTTTTTTTTTTTAAAAAGATGAGAACGACCAAAAATATTTTCTTTTTGATGGATTAATTTTCAAAATTAATTCATCATTTTTTATTTTTAAATTTCCTACCGTTTAGAGGAACCTAAAAAATAAATTCTTTTCTTTTGATAGAAATTTATCAACTTAAAAATGAAAGAAAGTAATACCAACGTTGTTTTGGGTTCGGCGTCGGCCCAAGGGGTATCTAGCGACTAGTCAGAGTCACGGGTCAAAAGCAACAAGGTCTAGTGAAGCAAATGGGCTGACCTTGACTGGGAAAGTGACTTAGAAGCGTAATGCGTTATTATTATATAGAAAGAATTCTCGATAAGTAACTACTTTGTATGACAAAAGATTATTGAGTTTTATTAATTTTTTATTTGAACAACTAAATTTAAAATTCAATAATAATATTTGTTATTTTTTTTTTGTCCTTATTATTTAAATGAGTTATGACTAGTAAAATTAAAAAAATGTTAGACATTAAAGTAACGAATACAAGAATATAAAAAAAAAAATATAATGACATGATATATTCCAGTTTTACACTATGAAATTTTAATTTTAATTAATTTTTATAATCAATTACTAATTTATTTTTATATGAATTCTAGCGTTGCAATATCATAATCAATTTTAATTTCTTGTAGCACAAATATTTAAAAAATTATGTATACCTAAAAATCACATACATTTTATATAATTTTTTATTTGAAGATGAAAAATACTTTAGTAGCATAATATTATTTAGAAAATGATCAAAACTAAAAGGCAAAATGTGAATATAGTTATGAAGAAAATTATATATGTATTTTTAATATAAATTATTAAGACTAGTATAGTAACTGTATGTGTAAAAAATATTAATATTAATATGAGTAAAAAAAATATTTTTTGAATAAAGAATTGTTAAAAATTAAAAATATTTTTAAATTTTAAAAACTAAAAACTAAACTAAAATGGTCCTAAACTAAAATAAATATATTAGTTAAAAGAAAAGGGCATGGATGGAAACAAATATCTTATTTGAGAAAACTATTGGTCTATAGTTTTTAAAAATAGAACTTAGTTATCCTAAACGAAAATTGATAGGACTTTAATGGTCATTTATCATAAAAAGTAATAATTATTGAGAGTTTTTTTATATTATATATTAAAATTTTAAAAACGATAGTTTGTCGAGGGACCAAACATTTCTAAAGTTTAACCTTTAAACTTTATGGCAAAATTAACAAGCTCTAGTTCGCTTTGAATCTACATCGATGATCCGAACTGTTCGTCTTACAAGATCTGTTAAGATATTCATTTATGTAAAAAATTACGTTGATCAAATATTAAGAGTCACATGTCAAACTATTTTTGTCAATATAACAAATATAATTTTAAAAAATAAATTTCTTTTTAAAATAAATAAATAAATGCAATTTAATTAGGTGACTATTTGCCTATGATCAATCTAGTTAATTTTTTTGCATCAATACTTATATCATCGTGGTTCAAGTACATGGTTTAGTTTACTCAGATGAGTTCATAAACCCACAATCCACCCACGTCTAAATTTAACAACATGAAAAATTAAATTTATCATTAATTGATAATACCATCAATAGTATCATTATTATGTTAAATATTTAGACTATGTTTCGAACTTGTGAAAAAAAGAAAAGAAGAGAATGTACTTTAAAGGAATATTCTAGATAATACTAGTTATTTCTATACGCTTGGTCTTGTAAGGAAATGAAATTAAAACGAGAAATAAAATAGTTTTTTGTTGTTTGATTTAATAATAATAATAATAATAATAATAATAATAAAAATAAAATAACGTAGAATACTTTTGATTAGAACGAAAGTAATGAAAAACACAATAAAAGAAAAATATATATTTTTTCTATGCGTGTATTTAACACGATAATGATGAACCCTACTAATAATATCTCCAGTCTTGACCCTACACTACATTGCACATGCAAGTAATTGGGTAAATATAAAAAACGCATGCATTTTAAGTACCAGCTACTAAAACATTAAACTTAATTTGAAGGTGTTTTGTGGTTGAATTTATATTAAAACTTTATTATTTAAAAATAAAAGTTGAAAAGTATAAAATATAGCTTCAATTTTTTATTATTATTTATTTAATATTATTTTTGACTCGTAAACAAAAATTAAAACTGTTACAAACACAATGACACAAAACCGCACACTACTTGAACTGCACAAACAAGAATTATTAATATGAACTTAAAAGATATTTATTGCTTGCGATCATATTTGTCTTGTCTCATTATTTAGCTTTTGCAAAATTCATACAAATTAATCAACCCAGTTTTTTTTCTTTTACAATTGGTATCAGAGCAGGTCACTTCAAATAAAAATATTTTTTGAATTTTTTTTTAAGTGTGATCTGATTGATTTGTTTCAATGGGTAAATCTGATTGTAAGAAGCTTGGTGCTCTTCAACAAGCCAAGATACTCTTTGTAAGGAGTTTTACGAGAAGACCAAATTTTATGAAAAATTTGATGCAAAAATGAAAGCAGTTAAAAAGGAAACAGATGATTTGAAGTAAGAACTAATTAAAGATCAAGCTACCGTTTGTGAATTAAAATCACACAATGCTACTTTGTCTGAAAAATTTCATACGTTTTGAAAAAAAAAATAAAACTTGACAAAGATATGCATATGTGCCTTGAATCCAAAAATAATCTTGAGAAAAAAATAACTAAATTAGAATTTGATCTTAATGTTTCTAAGGCTACTCTAAAGAAGTTTAATGTAGGTTCAAAGTCCTTGGATGAAATTATTAGCGTGCAAAAATGTTCTTCGGACAAGAGAGGGCATGGATATATTCTGCTGGCCCCTCTCTGACTTTTAAGAAATTACAATTTTTTTTTTTTAACACTTTAGCTCCCTTGAAATATATTAATTTTTTTTTTTTACACTTTGGCCTCCCATGAACTAAAATTCTAGTTTCACCGCTGGATATATTGATAAGCCGTCATCTCCTTTATAGCCGACAAACGCGAATATTTTTGTAAAGCCTAAAAAATGTGATTCTAATCTTCCCAGGCTGATCAAACAAAGGGATCTCTTGAGAAAACCGCCACAAGTGTTGAGGTAAAATCGTTTAAGTTTAATCTAGTTTGCTATCATTGTGGTGTTTATGGTCACATTAAGCCTCATTGTGAAAAATTGAAAATGATTCACAAACCATCGTCATCACAAAGAAATTGTACATGTGAGAAATTTGTGCTTATTTGTCATGATTGTGGAGTTAAAAGGCCACATTAGACCACATTGTTTTAAATTGCATAGCTATGCTCATAAGAAATTTTTTGAGAAAGATGTGGAAAAAAATGGATTTTTTTTTGATAAACTTGCCATAAGATCTAGGACTTTTAAGAAGGATTAAAACGAGGGAAATAAACAACCACCGTTTTGGCAAGTTTCAAAAATTAGCAAAGAAAGTCAAAGATCCAAGATTTTACCCGGGAGAGGTTCCAAAAAAATCAAAACTAGGACTATTTGAGTAAGAAATAAAAGACTTGCATCGTTATGTTGATTTGACAACTCACCCTCTAGAGGATTTTAGAAATTTTAGAGAACTTGATCTTGTTTTTTGACGCATGATTTGTTTCATAGACTAGGATGTGCTACTAGTTTTTATCTTTTTCTAGTTCTATGAGCTCTTTGTATATAAGTGATTTTTTTCTTCTTGAGTCCTTATTTTAAAAAAATCCAAAAGTTTTTTTTCTTGTGTATGGGTTCTTGCTTTTTTGTAATGCCTCGATGATCTTGAATGAGTTTACATTTTGACTAAGGCAAATTTGTTTTTAGGTCTTAGCGTGCATAAGTTGAAGTGGATATCTAGAAACTTTATAATTAATTGATGATGTTCACGTTATTTTTTGGAGAATAAATTGCGCACACGTGATGACTCTAACGAAAAATTCTTCCACATTGTGATCATTATTTCTACGCATCTTTCTTGAATTCTAGAGATTATAATATGCTAGATTGACCCATGACAACTTTTTCAATGTTGACTTTGTTATTTACAAATTACTTTCATCTTGTTAATTTTTTTATAATCCTCCCCCCTTATGGTTTGATGTATAAATTAGCCATAGGAAAGGGTTACCTCTTAGCAATGAGTGAAATCAACCATAATGCCAGAAATTTAAATTTTCGTCGTAAGAAAAGGTATATGAAGAAGGTTACCTTGCTCAAGAGTGTAAAAGCCACCTATAAAAGCTTATTTGAAAAAAGTTATTGGCAGGGGCGGAGGCAATATTGAACAAGTGAGATCAATTGACCTATCTAAAAAAATAATTACATTACTATCCCTAATATAATTTCTCATAAATATAATTTTGATCTCATAAAAAATTAATAATTTATCATAAAATCTATATGTGTTACCATTGCTTCTTTAGTGATTTTTCTCTCAAGTAGCAACGATGTGCACCTCCCCTCTGGCTCCCTCTCTCACGCTATCCTGAGCAGTGAGCACCTCTCTCTCTCTCTCTCTCTCTCTCTCTCTCTCTCATATATATACACACACACACACACAATGTTATTCAACTTGCAAATCCAAGTCTTCTTCAACTTCCCACAAGGTAGAAATTAAAACCCTAACTTGTTTGATTGAAGCCCTCATTTTTTTTGGCATTCTAACACCCTAGCTTTGATTTTTAACTAATTTCTTTTGTTTTGTTTTTAAATTTTAGATTTTTTGTAATTGGGGGATTCTTGATAGCGAATCAGAGGTATGTATAAAATTATTACAGTTTATTTTTTTATTGAAGCCCTAATTTTTTTTTTTGGCAATCTAAAACCCTAGCTTTGATTTTTAACTAGTTTCTTTTTTCGTTTTAAATTTCTATAACTGGGGATTCTTAATAGCGAATCAGAGGTATGTAAAAAATTATTGCAGTTTATTTTTTAAAATTTTTGAATGTTTATAGAAGTATTTAATTGTCTTGCTTCTGCATACGAATGAAAGATTCACAAAATAATTGTACAATTGAAGACCACTCAAAATAATATATATCAATTTATGTAGACATCATGTTTAGCCATTTTAGGTGTGATTGTGTGAAGTATTTCTATTTAGCACATTTTTATTTATTTTTTATCATTAGCCTGTATCTCATGACTCATGGTTGGAAGGTTAAGTTAGGTCAGCCTAGTTTGGTGATTGTTCTAATTACGAAAATTTATCAAATCATATATTGACAAGTTTCATACTTAGTTAGTTAATAATATTTTAGTGATCGGATTAAGTTTTAGTAATCTTTGAATGTGCTAACTTAAGATTTTTTTTTCCTTTAATTATGGAGAATTTTTTAAAAGGAAGGTCAATGTAGAATCATCAACTTTTACAAGTCATAACAAGTCTATGAAACAAAGTCATATAGAGAGGGACTTGCCTAGCCTTCTTTCTGATCCTGGGCTATGAGTTCATATTATGAATTATGATTCAAATATTCGAGAATAAGTTCTTAGAGCTTATTTACTAAAAGGATCATGTCAACCTCGTAATCATAATTTTTCTCAAATGGATTTTTTTGGATATTTGAGAAGATTCAATCCTTCGTGGTTTGATGAGTAAGATAGTTGGTTGCAATATATCATATCAAAAGATGCTGCATTTTGCCTTTGTTGCTATCTTTTCAAACATGAAATGGGAGACCAAGGAGGAGGCGATTCTTTTGTTGGTGATGATTCACAAATTGGAAGAAGGAAATATTAAAAATTCATTAAGGAGGCGAGAATATTAATAGTGCCCACAAACAAGTGTGGAGAAAATGTCAGGATTTATTGAATCAAAAATAACATATTGAAACAGTTTTCTCCAAGTTATCTGATGAAGCCAAGAGAGAATATCGAGTTCGATTTACTGCATCAATTTATTGCATTCATTATCTTTTGCGACAAGGGCTTTCATTTTGTGGGCATTTGTTAATGTTGTTGCTTTGGTTTCTAACATTGTTAATATTGTTGGAGAGTCATGCAAGCATCGTGATATTTTTCAAGAAAAGCAAGTTGCCAAAATTATTAAAGCTCTTAGTAACAATGAGATTGGAAGTGGAAGAAGCCTTAATCAAGATAACACTTGTTCGTGTTAGTAATACACATTGGGGCTCACTTTTTGGAACTTTACTTAGTTTAATTACTATATTTCAAGTTATAATTGATGTGCTTGATGAAATAGTACAAGATGAAACTACTACAGAACAAAGACTAGAAGCATTTCATATATTAACGAGATGCAATCCTTTGAGTTGTGCTAAATATACATTTGATGAGATCTATATTGGGAATTACAAACGAGTTATCGCAGGCATTATAAAGAAAATATCAAGATATTGTGAATGTCAAGAAATTAGTTCAAGTGTCCAAGAAACAACTTCAATCGATGAGGGATAGTGGGTGGAATTCCTTGATGGAATAAGTTTCATCTTTTTGTGTCAAAAATCAAATTGGTGTTTCTAATATGCATGCAATGTATGTTCCTCGTGAAAGATAAAGGCGAAGAGCCCGAGAAATGACAAATTCTCATCACTATTGAGTCGGGTTATTCTATATTGTCATAGATATTCAACTCGAATAGCTAAATAATCATTTTAATGAGGTGAGCATTGAGTTGGTACTTTGTGTTGCATGCCTAAATTTATCCAGTTCTTTTGCAAGTTTTGATAGGAAAATGTTGATCCAATTTTTGACTTCTCAAATATTGAGCTTTTAGCACTTTTAGATAAACTGATAATTTTGTCATAGATGTGTGTACAAGTGTTGAGTTTTTATATTTGAAAGGAATCAACTTTGCATGAAAGATGGTTGAAACTAAAAAAGATATAGGATTTTCTTTGGTTTACAGACTTGTAACTTTGGCCCTAATTTTACCTATTGCGATAGTCACAGTAGATAAAGCATTTTTTGCTATGAAGATCTGAAGAATCGGTTTCGCAACCGAATGAGCGATCAATGGATGCATGATACTTTGGTTGTGTACATTGAGAAAGACATTTTTAATAGCATTACAAATGATGATATCGCTTGCAAAATAAAAAATCATCGGGATCAGCTGTGAATCAAAATTTTATATGATAATAGATAATTACTTTTTGATTAGTGCTCAATTTAAGTATTTCTTTTATTCAACAAATATGACAACAATTATGTATAATTTTATGAGTTTGACCTCGATAAACATAAATTTTGACTCCGCCCCTGATCATTGGTATAAAGTGATATAAATTTTTGGTCGACAAATATACATTTGGAAAGTTGGTTGGTTTGACTTTTAGTTATGGATTTGATCTCTTGAATTTGAAAGTGATACAACAATTTTGATCACAACTAGGAATTAAAATTTGAATTGGTGTTCATTGAGCTGACACGTACATTGTCTATGGAAAGCATGAGCATCATTATCTATAGCTAAAAAGTTCTTTATTTCTTCTAAACTTTGTGTTGTGGTAGAAAACTGGGGTGGGAAATTAATAGTCAGAATTGCTCATTTCACCTCAGCTCTGGATCTTGGCAACAACTTGAGCGACTTGCGCAGGATATGAACAAACGTGATCGGCTGGGGTGAGACGCTCAAAATTTCTCCGGCGTGGAGATCAGACCAATGTGAATATAAACAAAACAAAATATCATAGCAGAACTTTATGAAATTATATGGCGGTTAAATCTTTTCTATTGAGCGTACCTTTTTATAATGGGAGAGCGATCTTTATATAGGTGGAGGTTGGAGATCCGTGTGCGGATAATCAGGAGAGATTTTCGGGTAGTCATGTTTGGGAAGTATATCTTTGAAATATAGGAGAGATAATAGGAGAATGACATATGGAGAGTAACCCGCAATCATAGGAACCGTGATAGATATTATTTCCCTGTAGAGACGGAATCCTTTAGGAGATGGACTCTGACCGAGAAGAGGCGCGATGGAATCTGGGATAGGAGGAGTTCTTGTGAAGATAGAGTTCTCTTAAGGTTGGTCTTTGATTTGGCGATGTGAATGACCTCGC
>BRYE01000017.1:6912727-6915227 GCA_030159115.1 Actinidia arguta var. hypoleuca | reverse complement strand
ATCTTCCATCTCTTGTCCTTCTCCAGCTAGGACTTCATTGTCGCTGTCTTTTAAAGAACCCATGGATGAATCTTCTTTATTGAAGGAAGATAAAAATAAAATATTCTCATTTGAAGGAGGATAAAAATTGATTCTGAAAGTACTCCATGCATTTGGTCATAAGATCAGAATCTGAGATGTCAGGAAAAAATCTTTTTATTTGGTCTTTCAAAATATTAAAAGGATCCAATGTGGATTGAGACATAAAAGAAGATATTTTCTTACTATTCAATTGATATTGAGAGAAATATTCATCCGCTTTAGAATTGATTTGAATGCAAAACTCTTTAATCTCAGTCTTGGACCACCACTTGACCCAATAATTGCGATAAAGAGAAGGGGCATTAATCAATTCATCTTTCTTTATTGAAAACTACAATTTTCATGACCATGAGTTTTCGAATTCAATAAATAACATAATTATTTATAATTATATGGTAAATCATTCTTTCCTCTAATTTGAGGATGCCATTTTTCCCATATGTGGAAAGCTTCCAAAATATTGGATGGTAAATATCTACTACAGGCCCATAAGAAAGCCACCTATCATAAAATCAGACTGGTACACCACCGGATGTCATTATCCTAGTGCAAAGCTTGAAAAACCAAGAATGCTTCAGCTTCTGGTTTTGATACATGGACACCTCAAAAAAACCTTATAGTAATCCCTATAATTGAAATTCTGGGGAACCTTATTAATAATCACGGATTGTGAGGCAAAAAGATCCAAACCCTAATTTCCTGGCTTAATAACATTTTTGATAATGCACTTGCTATAATATATAAAACTGGCAAGATCAGCAGCATTTTTCCTGGTATGGTGTATATCCATACTATCAGTTTGATCCAGGATATTTTTAAAATATATGTGAGGTTTTCCTGATTGAATCCTGCTTTGAAAAGGATTAAGATACTTGGCCCTTATTGCCCAAGGATTATCAATCAAATGATAATCTTCCTGCTCAATATAACAGATATGTACCGGATATTTTTTTGAGACATATTATTCATTCTCATTCTTAGCCACAATATTGGCTAAAGTCTCCTTTTTATTAGGAGTCTGCTTCTACTTATTATTAGGAGTCTTCTGCTTCTACTTAGGTGAAGAGGATGGACCAATATGCCCTCCTCTTTTGAAATATTGTTTTGGGGTTACCATAGTAAACCCCTCTTCATCAATCGAAGAGAAAGAAGATATTTTTTCAGGAGTAGAACCCTTATTTGGAGGGATATATCCCTTTTCCTTTATGAGCCATCTGCAAAAGATTAACAATGCAAAACATATAATTTGGCGAATTGATATTTAAGATTTGAAATTTTACTTCGAATAAGACATATATTATCGAAGCCCTGAATATATGAAGGATTATTAAAATTGTCATCAGTAATATCTGTTGTACACCAATCCAGAAATTATTTTTCAAGAGAATCTATTTCTCTTAACATTTTATTAATTTGTTAAGAAAACCAAAAGAAAGCAATATGCTTATTACTTTTGAGTTATATATAACTTCAATGCTTTTCTAGACAAGCGGTCTCTATGAAGAGAGTACCAAATTTTTCACATATTATCAGAAGAAGGAACATTATCTTTTTGTCTGATTTTTTTATCATAGTAATGAATAGCTTTATCAGAGCTCTACATCTTTTTAATTAATTTATTCATATTTCTAATATTTTCAGAATTAATCATTAATTAATTCTATGTTGTAATATACAACTTTCTAGCTTCTTTCTTTAAAGCTGATATTGCATGTTTTTGCAATAACCTCAGACATGTAACTAATATATTGGCATCTTATGCGCAAAAGAATAATATTTCTTTGCTCTAAGATATCAATTTGTTGAAAGATTTTATTTAATTTTCTTCTATGCTGATCATTTATCATTAATGATCTTAATAGAATTTGTAATATACAATTTTTTAGCCTTCTTTTTTAATGCTATAATTGCATTATTATTTAAAATTACTTCAGTTTGATAACTGAAATAGTAACAAGTTTGGAAGACAAAAGGTATTTATTCCTTTGTTACAAAACTGTAATTTCTCTCAGAATTTTATTTAAATTTTTGATTTGTTTGTCACTGATCATTGTGACCTTGTAAAAATTTCCTGGTAAGAAAATCAGGGAGAGAATTAGACTCACCTTTGATATAACCAATTTCAAAGTCAAAATAAGATAATTATGTTTGCCATCTAGCAAAAGTTTATTTTGAGGCAAGACTTTTAATATCTTTTTTAAAAATTTGTTTAACTGCTGAGCAGTCAACTCTTAAGATAAAAGTCTGATTTAATAAATCATCTTGAATTTTAGAAATGCATTTAACAACATATAACATTTATTTTTTAATTGTTGAATAATTAATTTGTGCGAATTTTCACATTCCTGAAGAAAAGCGAATTAGCTCTTCCCTTTTCTTTTCAGGATTAATTTCCTTTAAAATTCCTCCATAACCAATA
>BRYE01000017.1:6882727-6885227 GCA_030159115.1 Actinidia arguta var. hypoleuca | reverse complement strand
CCTAATCGAATTAATTAACAAGACAAATTAGAGAGTGTAAGTTCTGTATTTATTTAAAGAAATAATTTTTTTGTGCCATTTTAAAATAAAAACAATTCGATTAGGACTTTAAAACACTTATATGACATAATTTTCGTGCATTTTGAGCAAGAATTAGTTGGTTACACTAACCCTAAGTGAATCAAGAATAACGGAAGATTTAAATTGTAACCAAATTAAAATTACATATTTATTATTATTAAATTATTAAAAAATTATGTAATTCTCCCTTCTTCATTTTTTGTTTGTAAAATAAAGAAAAAAGATGCTAACCACTATCAACAGCCTGTTTGCGCTTAGGGTATTTTTGTTTTTGTTTTTGGGAGATTTTTAACTGTTTTAGCTTTTGGATTTTTCGACTTTATTAAATGTTTTCTTATCAAAATATGATACTTTTTCGTTTTCTCTATACGAGGAATACAAAAATATAAAAAGTTTGTTTAAATCTAAAAAAAATCCCACTAAAGGGCAAAATATAGCTAATTTTCTAAGTAATTTTTTTTAGTGAGCTCTTTTTTTTTTTCAAATTATATAAAAAATATTTATATTTTCGGACTTCTCTCGTCAATAAAAATCAGAAAATTATAAAATTTTGATCAAATAGTTAAAAATCTTAACTAATACAAAAAAAATCAAAAATCAAAAATCAAAAATCAAAATACCTAAAAAATCTTTTAAAAAAAGCTAGCCCAAACAAGGCATTAATGGGTGTCATTTAATCTTGATTAATGTGTTAAAGCTTCATGGTTTGGGGTAGAAAAGGCACAACATCATGTTGCCTGTATTATTTGAGCCCCATTATAGGCCCAATTACATGATTAGAGCTGTTCAAATTAATGGGATTGACAAATAGATCATCTATAAAAATCATGCTAATCGAATTCTGTAGCCATATAAACAAATTATATTTGTCTGAAAAAAAAAATAAACGAAAAATATGTATTTGAAAGACTACTGATGTAGAAAATGTGAATAAGATTTATTAGCTTGAAATGTTAATTGTCGTGGTTTTACCATTCTTTCCAAAAGCAAGTAATCATCAATATTTATTTTTCTATATATAAACTTTGTGCCTGCAAGGGTTGTGTCCTTAAAGTGTCGTTTTATTGATGAGTACAAATTTCTGAGTAATGTTTTTATTTCCTTATCAAATGGGCAATTTTTTGAGTAATGTTATGATAATAAAATTCTATTATCGCATTTGAGTATTATTAGTGATACTAATTACTTTAACTGATTGGTTCCATATGTATACATTAATGTTGTATTTAGTTGTCAAGAATCAAAGACTAGGAATAAAAATTCTATTTCTAGTAATCTTATTTCCAAGAATGTGATATCCGGGTAATCCTATTCAGATATTTGGTGTATTCAGAAATCTTATTCAAAATAAAATTATAAATTTTAATTAGGAGTTTGGTTTAGCCATTTGAAGTATAGGAATTGAATTGATTTTTAAAATCCATTCTCATTAGAACGAGAGATAGAGAATCACATTTTCATTCATGCTACATCCAAACAGTAAAATCATTGGTATCAAGAATAGCATTCCCATTCTCCTCTAAGATTCTGGCATCCAAACATAGCCTAAGGAGTATTTAAGGACCTATTTGGGAAAGGCTTTTTAATTTGGGTTAATATAACTTCTTTGGTTTTTGTGTTTTTCGTATTTAGTGAATTTTTTTCACGTTTGACAAAAGTTTATACATTTCTCCTTCTGGAAATATATTTTTTTTTATCTAATTTTAAAAAAATTACTAAAAACAAAAATAAACCATTTTGAAAACCGTTTTAACTTTAAAAAATTCACATAAAAATAGTTTATTTTTGTCTTAGTGAACTTTATTCCAAATTAGTTTTTTTTTTTTTTTTGTATTTTTAGACTTCTCTCGGCAAGAAAAAATGAAAAAATAAAAAAAAATTGGTCAAATGGTAAAAAAAAAAATACTAAAGACAGAGACTTAAATACCAAAGCAGCTATATAAATCAAAAAAATAAATCCTAAACAGGGTCTAAATATGACGTTTAATAGTTTAATTATAATGTTCAATTACTGTTTATGTCACGAATCGGTATGTGTTGGTTTTGATTTAGAGTCTGATTTTATTTACCTATGGTCCACTCAAGCAGTGAGAGCTATTACTTTCAGTAGGACTCAATTTAAGCAAGTTCTAGTATTTAAGCCAATTACAGGTGAAGTAAATACACTCACGTGAGTAGGGATGGCGATGGTTCTAGTTTGGGACGGAGAACTACCACATCATACCTGAACCCACTTAAGAAATCTATACATGTACCCGCTCAAAATCAATAAAGATAAACACATGCTCTATCCGCCTAGCCCGCTAACCTTTTTTTGGTGCATTACTAACCTATTATATAATATTTTTTAAAAAAGTAAATATTTAAATAATCAAAACAACTAAAATTATAATTAAATGAACAATTCACCGTATTTAAG
>BRYE01000017.1:6862727-6865227 GCA_030159115.1 Actinidia arguta var. hypoleuca | reverse complement strand
AACCAATAACCAAACCCTAGTCATTGATTCAGAAGAATGCCAGTTTAGATTTCTTCTATAAACCTGTTGATTCAAGTGAATACCAAGTAAAAAGGTATCAAACACTCGTTGATTCGCAAGAATACCAAACAATTGGGGTAAATGGTGCAAACTTGCACATAAACTATATTAATCTCAAAAAACTTCTAAAAACATAACAAAAAGAGTATAAATATGTTGCACAAAATCATAGGGCTCGAGACAAACCGGGTTAAAAGAAAAACTCACGAAAATCCTAAAAAAAAAACCAAATTACTAAACGGGCCAAAAATCATACTTAGAATTATTTTTTCACTTTTTTGGGACAAAAAAAGATGTAATAATATGTTAGGACCTCCACCACGTCGCGAGCTTTCCAAAAACATATTATAATAGAAAAACGGAGTTACGCAGCAAAAATTACGACCGATTAAAGTTTACCGACCACGCAAGCATAACGATGCCCCCGGGTCTCCAAATAGTCTTCTGCGTTGCTATCCGCATCAAAATCACATTTTGTAAGCTACACTGCGCAATGAAGGAACTAGACAAATATCAAACAAGAGAGAATTTTTGCACGTGTCGCATCATAACAAGGCTTCTTACCACTTTCAACCTGAACATTAGCAGCTCAAGGCCAAGATATATATATATATATATATATATATATATATATATATATATACCACAAATTGTAGAACATTCAAATGTAGACATTGCTTATAGCATATTCCTAATAATATCTATAATGGTTGCTTCGCATAATGAATCTTTCAAAATTAAAATCAATATAGTCATATATAAGATCACTAATGTCAAAAGAAAAATTAAATAAATTAATCATAATATCAATTTAAAAGAACGTGCTACATAATCTGGACATGAAAACTTAACTAGTAATTTCACACTCCAAAATCAAAAAAAAATAATAATAATAATTTAAACTTAAATTTACAAAGAAAAAGTTCTGAAGAGCCTCACTCCGATTTTTTGTCTTAGGCCCCAAATATGCTTGAATTCTTTAGAATTTTTTTTTTTAATTTCCGTGTTCTAAGCAATGAAAAATACAGGACTCAATTTGCATCTACATTATTTTCCCACGTTTTCTTGGAAACCAAACACGAAGAACCAAGATTACCTTTTCCGCGAGTAGAAGTTGCTGAATTGGGCCCTCGGTTCTTATTGGTGAACTTCGATGGTTCAGAAGCTTTGTATATATCGGCAGAATTGATTACTAGGACAGAGAGAACATGCGCCATTGAAAGAAGAATCGAAGGGTTTTGGAATTAGGGTTTATCGCCAGAGAGGATGAGTAGAGAGAGAAAATTAGAAGAGAGAGACATTCGCGGGAAAGAGAAGCCTCAAACGAAATAAAAGACAAGATAATATATGAAGTTGCAAGGATGGAAACCAAAAGGGTCTCTCTCTGTACACCACAATTTCTTAGTATATATTCTCGTTCTTAATTTTTTTTGTTTCTTCTCAGTACACCTTTCATATTCCTCATATACCCCTCACGAATTAAACGTTTTGTTGGCCAGGTCTGAAAACTCTCTCTCTCTCTCTCTCTCTCTCTCTCTCTCTTGCAATGGTCATTTCGTGGTGGAAATGGGAGGGAGCGGGAGGTCATAGGTGTCGTGTTAGTGATGGTCGCGAATAGTGGGCGAGGTTGGAGGAGCTGGGATGATGGAGGAAGGAGATAATGAGGTTGTTAGCGTCCGGGGTTGGTTTTTGTGCCGACACAGGAGAGTGGTGGCGTGGCGGAGGTTGGTGTTGGCGGCAGTGGTTGGAAGGTTAAAAGGGGTGGGTGTAGATTGTATAGAAGAATTTGAGTTTCTGTCTTCCTATGTGATTTCACTGTGGGGCTAAAATGAAGTAATAAAATAGACTTCATGATTTTTTTGTTTGCCCTAGGACGAGTGGGTGGATGTTGGGTTGAGGCAAAAACCAAAATCATCTCCGTACAAACCTATTTCTAAGGACAAACCATCCTAGTTTAAAAAAATAAAATTTTATCTTAATACAACCCACTTGTTTCCATTCTACCCGATCTTCAACTACCCAAGCCCTACTAGGTATACACTCACCATAACCACTATTCTCCTCCACCTCCCACCATTAAATCCCTCTTCCCCCCTCCTGTTGGGAACCAGCAGCCCACGCCCTATACGGCTGCCGCCATAGCTGAATAACATAAGAGTAAAAAACACCCATCATCATATACAAGCATGCAAAGAGAGAAACTATGTTGAATTCGTAGTTGTAGTGGTGGTGGCCAACTTTATGATCAAGTGTTGATGATCAGGTAAAATGACTAGCCTATCCTCAAATCATTTAAAAAAATAGTAAAAAGTAAATACAAAAATATAATTTAATAAGAATAAAGCAATAATTTGATATCAAAAGGCAAAAAAAAAGTACAGGGATGGCAATTTGCCCCGTAATGCGAGGGTTAGTTTTGGAAATAAATATTAAATTTTTT
>BRYE01000017.1:6827727-6837727 GCA_030159115.1 Actinidia arguta var. hypoleuca | reverse complement strand
ACTTTTCCCTTCACTAGTTTTGTTTCAAATTATGGAAACTTCTACTTCTCCTTCGCGTCCACCAGATTCTCTCTCTCTCTCTCTCTCTCTCTCTAGCACATAGAGGGACTGATTCTATATGTTAACAAGTAATGTGCCAATGGCTAAGGGTCCATTGGACTTTAAATTACATCAGGAGTAGCCATGAATCTCAATTGTACACTAAACTGTCAGTGTCTTCTTGTCATTGTGGCATACCGAGTAAAGATTGCGTTATCATCAACTAATAGTAGCAATATCCATAATTAATAGCGATGTTGGGTTAGTGTGTAGAGGACAAAGGGTTTCTTATAAACATTCTTTGGTATCACCGCTGTGCTCGAGCCCTTGTTGGGTTAGTTTTTTTTTTTGGCTATTTAATTCGATTGCTTTGATTTTTAAGTTTTTTTCATTTTTAGTTTTTTTAATTATTATTATGTGATCAAATAACTTATACTCTCGATTTCTCTTGATGAGAAGAATTTAAAAATATAATAATTTTATTCAAATTAAAAAATAATCACTAAAAATAAAAGAAAATAATTTTTACTCGACAAATAAGTTATTTTTGTCTTTATTTAATTAAATTTTTTATATTTTTACATTACTCTTGTAAAGAAAATCTAAAATAATATAAAATATTGATCAAATAGTAAAAAAAATTCACTAAAAATAAAAAATAAAAGAAACTAAAATAGTTAAATAAAAGTTAGCCCAAACTAGACATCAACAGTTGTTCTTTACATCCTAGATGAAAAGAGCACTATTCACAGAAAAATAATTCTATACGCAACTATCAACGACGCTACTTAATTCACTCTTTGTGAGAGATTGAGATTGGAATTGGAATTGGAATTGGGATTGAGGCTGAGGCGAATAATCACGTACCTACATTTGTTTTCACAGAATGACTTGAGCTGATTTGATCTATCTCGATAGGTTGCTAGACTAGAACATAAAGTTGGTAACATCACGTAAACATGTCATTTTCTTGCACTGAATAATTTTCTTTGGCGGATTTATTATAGTGTTGACCTCACGAGAAATTTGGAGAGAGTTTCTAAAGCCATGCACGTGCCATTTTGTAAAATCTTCGTTCTTGATCTTTATAAGTACATGGGCAATAGGCGTGTTAATGGGAGGCAACACAAGGTTAGGTCAGCAAGGTGGAGTTCGTGGACGTTGTTCATTAATTTGCCTTATTGCATCTCGATCAGACCTCTTACTCTTCACCTCGCCACTGGAATCAGTTCGCCGAATGTCAGGCTCCTTTCTCTTGTGATCATCCCTTCCTCGCCTCCTGTGTTTAGCCTCGGCCCATTCTTCAACCTCTATGTACTTGTCAGCCTTACTCTGGAGTGTTGACAAAGTTTTAAGGACGTTCTTAAAGAGGGAGTCAAACAACGGTCCCGGGCGAAATCCTTCCATCAGAGCTATAATGACCACCTTGTCATTAGGATCATCAACTTCCAAGACGAGCTGGTTGAAATGTTTAACATAATCTTTCAAGCTCTTCCCGTCCTTCTGGTGGATTGTGAAAAAGTGGAAGGCATTCTTCTACCTGACCTTACAGCTCATGAAAATAGCGACAAAGAGTGTGCTCAGGTCGTCAAACGAGTCAATGGTTCGAGGAGATAATTTTATGAACCACGACCTCGTCGACCCCTTCAAAGTGGTAGAAAAAGCCTGACACATCACCTCGTCTGAGTACCCCTGGAGCGTCATCAAGTTTTTGTACAAATCCAGGTGGTCCATTGGGTCTGACTTTCCTTCGTATATCCCGAGCTGAGATGGTAACTTGAATTTGGATGAAACCCTGGTCCTCATCACTCTCTCAGTGAAAGAGGGTTTAGTCTATCGTATCTAAGCATCCACAGTAATTGGGGCAATTGCATCGGTATCGATGGCATCAATTCGAGCATCTAGAACCTTGATCTTTTGGGTGGTGGACTTATCTCGGCGCCTATGCGCTTGGTCGTCCTGGCGAGGAAATCTCCCTCTTTTTCTAGTTTCCTTGCCCTTCGTATCGTGAGTTCGGCTAGACAACCGAGATTTCGACGAAACATGGCTTCTCTCACGCCTATAGCGTAAGATCGATGATTGTGTCGCCGACTTCTAGTTGATTGTGCCTGACTTGCTTTGGCAACTTTGGGATTCGTGGTCACCTGATCGACGAGAACGGCGAGATCGATCAACTTCTTCCTGAACAGGTGCCACAGTAGGAGGCGATTTGTTCGTGGCGAGGTGTTGTATCAGGCGAGCGTTATTCTCGTTCATGATCCTAATCTACTCGGCGATCCCATGCATCTCACGGTGCAGACCCTCAAGATCTAGAGCTTGGCTAGTGTTTGCCATTGGATGTGTTTGGTTATCTAGAGGACTGTTGGTACTCTGTCTAGACAATAAGCGGTTATCAAGATGCATAGAGTAAAGAGAACTCTCGTTCCCACAGACGGTGCCAAACTGTTGTGGTAAAAAATTAGGGGCGAGCAACTAACAGTCAAAATTACTCTTTGACCTCGAAAAATAACCTCAGTTATGACCTGCGCAAGAAAACAAACGTATCGGCTGAGGTGAGGCCGCTACAAACCCCTCAAGCGTAGAGATCAGGATAATGCGAGGAAGGTAGACAAAATATCAGAACTCTCAAAGTGCGAATACAAGTGATTCGTGCGTGCCTTTTTTAGTCTCACATTGTTCTTCTCCTATGAGAATCTGAGAATCAGGTGAGATAGTTCACCTCGCCCATAGACGTGGTGGTGATAACAAGCGGTCAAACCATCTAGAGAATCTTGGAGAGCTGAGCATAGATCATGAGAGGAATTGGCGACATGATCTTATAGGGCGACATGCCCACCTCGGGCCATAATCAGGTGGAGAACTTTCCTCTCATCAGAATTTAATCTTTTTTTTCAATTTTGAAGTTGTTTGCGATAGTTTTTAGGAGTCGGTTTTAAATTTTGAATTTTCTAAAAGCAGTTTCTGAGTGTTTGTTAATCTAAAAACAACTTTAAGGTGTGATTCTATGAACTTGAAAAGGGTGCCTAAACGCTAATTCTTTTAAGCAGGGTTGGAGGTGTTTTGGAACAGATTCTGGTTTCATTAAAGTATTGAGAGATAAAAATACCCTTACTAATTATTTTTTGTTATAAAAATAAAGGGCAAAAAACACTACTTTTCAACTTTAATTCATAATCTTACAGCTACAACAAACAAGTTTATGAGCTTCTACTATAATCTAAAATCTAAAATCTAAATCATAATCTTCTGCCAAAATTTAAAAGTTAAATTCCATCATTATAACAAACGCCCCCTTTAACCCTAACCAAAAATAAACTATGGTTGTGTAAAATTAATGAAGTTAATCAGAGTTAAAATAAAGCATCTCTAGTCTAAAACCAAGTCTTGTTAAAAATAATGGTGGAAGCAAATCCCATAATTTTTTCTACTAATTAATGATGTATCAATTGATGATTGAAAGTACTTAAATTCTTATGTAGTTTACGTTGAATGTGTATAGAATTTAATCTCTAACATATTTTTATTCGTATAGCATTGCCCTTACTTTTCCTATCATTTGTCAATTGCAATAATGGGACTTGCTCCATGCAAGGCACAAGAAATAAGGTCAACAATCAAGCCAATTGCAAAAATTCTAATTCAAATATTTTCCCATATCTTTTCCCCTTTTATCACTTATTAATTTGCAATTTTCCTTGATAATAAACTTGGTCAAGTACGTCAGAAAAGAAAAGAAAGTATCGTGGTCTCTCGTGGCAAATCATGCGAGATTGGAATATAAGAAGAATTTATTTTCTGTTCTTTGTGTTTTGATAGATAATCTCGGTATTATTAATAAACAGACTTATTAAGGGACTTCTTGTTCTCACAAATCACTATTTTTTTTATCTATTTTGTAATTCAAACATAAAAGATAGTCCGGTTTCTCTTCATAATCTATAGTCAATTATTTTTGTTTCTCAACAAATCTCACCATTTTTTATGAGAAATAAAAGAGGCTTAGTAAGGAACTTCTCATTCTCATAATTTCTCACTCTTTCACATTATTTTATGATCCAAACACGAGAGAGAGTCCGATTTTTATTTCACCATTTTTTATGAGATACCAAATTTCACCATTTTTCTCATCCTCCTTCATCTGTTCTTTTATTTTTGTAATCACAGAAAAACTGATTTCTATTAATTTCTTATTATTTTTCATCAAACCCTCTCGAATTAAACTGGCTGTAATATTCAACTCATTTGAGAAAGACAAGCAAAGACAAATTACTAATATAAGAGGCAGTATGTTTGTCCATGGCTAATGGAAGCAATCAATGAGCTATAATATATAAAGTCCAAATAATAAAAAAAGTATATATATGTAGAAAAATTACAATAGAAGACCCAGAATTTGACCTTAGTAACAAATTTAACACTATAATTTTAAGTATAACAAATTAAAATAACAAATTAAACCCTATAGTTTTAATTATGATAAATTAAATCCTAGAATTTTAATCTGGTCACAATTAGAGACATCCATCAGTCGCTGTTCATCTAGAGTTAATGAAATTAGCTAGTTCTGGCCAAATACTTTGAAAAGGATGCCGTTCAATGTTTCTCCTACTTTTAAGGCCTTAATTAATTCGATTAAACCTTATTTTGCTCATAAAATTCTAGAAAATGTAGCATAAATTTACTTAGAAATATGCAATAATTGGATCGATTAAGGCTTTAAAAGGGGGAAAAGCGTCGAAAGACATTGTTTTCTAAAGTTTTTAATCAGAACTAGTTGCTTCTATCATTCTTAGGTGGACAATGACCGATGCATGGCTTTAATTGTGATCAAATTAAAACTCTAGAGTTTAATTTGTTATAATTAAAATTATAAAATTTAACTTGTTATCCAGACCAAACCTTGAGGTCCTTTTGTAATTTCCTCTCTCTCTCTCTCTCTCTCTCTCTCTCTCTCTCTATATATATATATATATATATATATATATATATATATATATATATCCCGAGACACATTCTCTGACCAGACCGTATAACTTGTATCAAGATAAGATTATTGTTTGTCATGACTTATGTATTGAAAGTGTTGCGGTAGAAAATTGGGGCGAATTTGAAGACGAGACTCACCCTCGTCGCCCGAAGTAGCAATCGCGCCATCCCCAGACTTGTCATTGTCACCTCCACTAGTGGACATCTCAGTATGGTCGCGGACGAAGCACCGGTGAAATGTTCTGGAGTCGAGAACAATTGGAATCTCAAAATATCTACCTGAACCTATTTTCTTGAAGACCCTCTATGACCTCCGATCTTCAGTGTTAGACAAGTATAGCCTCTCTCTGTGGTAAAGGAAGTTTTTTCTACGTTGGAAGGGTACATCTTGATCTGATGATAGAAAATCCAAATGCAAAATCCAAAGGTGAATGGGTAGAAGACTTGTTGAGCATACTTGGGTATACTATACAACGAGTAGAATTCCTACGGACGAGATGTCGTTTTCTATGGTGTATGGGACAGAATCTGTTATACCGGTAGAGATAGGGATACCGAACTTCAGAACCTTAAATTTCGACAAGGAAAAATATGACGCCGAGCTTAGGCTTAACCTTGATCTCCTTGACGAAAGGAGGGAACGAGTCGAGATACGCCAAGCAACCTACAAGCACCAGATCGTCAAATACTACAATCAGAGAGTTAAACACAGATCTTTCCTATCTACTGATCTAGTCTTGAGAAAAATTACTTTATCTACAAAGGAGCTAAACGTCGAGAAGCTTGGTCCTACGTGGGAAAGCCCTTACAAAGTTGTCCAAATTTCAAAATCGGGAACATATTGGCTAGAGGACATGAATGGAAGGGAACTACCTCACCCATGGAACACCGAGCATTTGAAGAAGTATTACCAGTGAATCTACTAGTCGCCATGAGAAGAAGATCGCCTGTGCTGCGAGATGTCGCCATTCTCATAATTGTCAATCTCCATGTATGATTACAATCACCAACCTAATTATAATGATCGCCAAGCTCTATGAGAAAAGTAATAAAATTTCTCCTGTTTGATTTTATCGCCATTATTCGCCAACATTTTATATCGCCAATCACAAAAATTTTACATCGTCATTCTGCTGTGTTATCGCCATTATCAAGAACGCCCATTCATTCCAAAATGATAAGGCGTCTTAGTCGCCATTATGGATAACACCATTATCAAGAACGTCCATTCATGGAAAAATGATAAGGCATTTTAATCGCCATTGTGGATGTCGCCATTATCAAGAACGACCATTCATTGAAAAATGATAGGCGTCTTGATCGCCAGAAAATCGGTCGCTTGATTATTTCACCATGTTAAGATTTGAATTTTGCAAGAGGTAAAACAAATTCATATCACCTACTAATCATGTTCGCCATAATTAAGTTTGAAGTTCGCCTTATTAATATTCGCTAAGTCAGGTGAATCATCATAACAAAGATTGACATCTGCCTTATTAAGATAAATGGATTTAATGTACGCCAATCAATTATGATCGCCAAATCCATTTCGCTAGTTAGTTAAAATTTTGGTTGAAATGATTTAAATTATTCAAGTGGTTAAACTCGCCAAACTTTAAATCGCCAGTTTTTTAAGTTATGTTCGCCAATGCAAATAGAAAATAAACTATAAAGAGTAAACAACGCATGCGAAAAAAGAGTATTCATTGAAAATTGGAAGTATTACTGATCGTCATTACAAGGAGAAAAAAAATTATAAGTATTTTACAAATATTCAAGGAGAAAGGGGGTTGGTATTCTTTTCGCCTTTCTCCTTCTCCTCCTCCTCCTTGTCTCCCTCCTGTTCCTCAACTGCTTCTTCTTTCTCGAGCATTTCATAGTCCATGTCCATGCTGTCAAGGTCAATACCGAGGTTGGGATGGTGATGAGCCAGTTGCCTCTTACAAAAATTGAAGTCTTCACCTAAGTATTTAAAAGTAGCATTCTCTACTTCCTCTTGATAGTCTTCCAAGGATTTGAACTCCTCGAGAATTCTCCTATGGGCAAGGGCCTCATTCTTCTTTAGCTCGGCCACCTCCAACCTCGTCATAGCCTTAAACTTTTCCTTCAACTCCTCAGCCACCTTCTGATCCTACTTGCTAAACTCAGCTAGAAGCCTTTCCATCTCTGAAGCCCATTTCTGAGCTCAGACCATCTCGAGCTCAGCTGAGTTAGCTTGGGCAAATTGAAAAGGGGCATCATTCCCTAAGTCCCTACTACAGATGGCGAGGGACAACCCAAGCATGACCCCCTACTACAAATAAGTTTCCATGAGCGCCTTGACTCTACAAAAATATAAAAATTAAAGCCAATAATGAAAATGAACAAATACCTGGCTGAGAATATGGAGGAACTTGGCGACCACTTGATCTAAGAAGAGTTTATCCACCTTCCCCTTGTCGGTGATGAAGATCACTCCGGTTAGAATTTTTTCAGCCACAGAGGCACTCGCCATCATAGAAGCCCCGAGCCCTAACAAATGGCTTGGTGTGGCTGAGGTGCCTTCTCCAGGAGCAACTAGACGAGTCAACCTTCTACTCGCCCCTTGCTGGACTTCTTTTTAGCCCCGGGTGGTGAAATGGTCTCCTTTTCCTTGGAGTCATCAGCTTTGCCTTTTTTGACAGGCAAGGAATCAAAGGCTTTTTCTTAAGGCCATTTTTCTTGGATCACTATGCCTTTGGTGGATGAGGTGGCAGCCTTGAAACCCTCCTTGTCTTTCTTCTCTTCCACTTTCTTGGCGAGCTTTACCAAACTGATCATCTTCGACATAGCTACAAAATAAAAACCAACATCAAATGCAAGAAAAAGATAAAACACTTGAAGGAGATGAAGATTATACCATCCAATCTAAACTCGGGAGGCAGCCCTGAGTCTGACCAAGACTCCAATTCAAAATCCAAGCTTGAGCTAAGACTACCGGGTGCCAAACCTAATATGAGATCTTAGACTCTTCCCCCTAGCCACCTTAGCAGGGTGAGATCCGGAAGGCAAGGTAAACTCATCTCTTTCCTGATGATTTCTATATATTCTATTGAGTCATCTCGGGGACTTTCACGCCGGGGATGGACATCTCGGGAGTGGCGAGACTCACCCTCGTCGCCCAAAGCAACAATCGTTTGATCCCCAGACTTATCATTGTCACCACCGCTGGAGGACATCTCATCACAACCACGGGCAAAGAACCGGTAAAATGTTTTGGAGTCGAGGACAACTGGAACCTCAAAATATCCACCTGACCCTATTTTCTTGAAAACCCTTTGTGACCTCCGATCTTCGGTGTTGATCTAGATGGGCAGTTTATTGCAACGTTTACCTAGAGAAAGAAAAATAGTTGCTAGCTTAGGGCGAGATGATATACTTCAAAAAAATATAATAATGTGGAAACAAGGCTGACCTAGGGTGCCCCATAACCTCAGGACCCGTATAGCTTCACCCGGAGCCATGCTCAGAAAGAACTGGTAGTCATCGCCCGAGATGAAGAATAATCTCTTCTTCCACCCTTTAACATTACCATGAGATCCATTAATCAAGTTATTGCCCAGCCTCGCTTTAAAGTAAAGACATCCCGAGTTTGGCTTCGGACTTTTGAATAATGTGTAAAGGCATCTAAATTCATTAAGGGACAGTTGGCGCCTATAGTATCGCCATATCACCAATACGCAAACGACACATCACCACACATTGAGAGAGAGTTGGACATGACAAATGTTGAAGAAACTCAATATTCTTCTAATGGTGGAGTGGATTGGAAACCTTAGACCGACAAGAAAAGTAGCTTCATAGAAAGCTACTTCACCCAGGTGAGTAAACAGTATAGTCTCGCCCTCATTAGGGAACCTAGCTTGGATCCCATTCAGGAAGGAGTATGTTTCCTTTAGGCGATCTAAGTCGCCCTGAGTCATGACATTGGTCTTTTCGAAGGGAGCATTAGTATCTACCTTGGGGTTTTTCCCTTGATCAGAGGATTCATCCTGGAAGGAGATCCTTCAAGAGAGGGTAAAGGAAATTGGTTAGCTTCATCATCCATGAATGGTGTTTCTCTTAAGTGCTCAGACACCCAAGATGGTAGAGAGTTTTTTGAGTCCCCCACGTCGGGCCTACTAGACATAAACTACAAACAAGGAAGATTGGTAATACTTACTTAAGTAGAGGCGAGGTTACGTGTTGATGACGGCAACCTGACGAGGGTGAGGTGCAAGTCAGAACAGGGGCAACAGTTCGGCAGTAGAAGTAAAAGAGTGCAAGTGAATGGGGTGACCTGCTATTTATAAGAAGTACTGAGGGCTGAGATCTGTCTGCATCAACGGTTCAAATCGCGTGGCGTTTTGATTTCTGAGAACGAAAACCGTCATTCCTACCAAAATATGCTAGAACGCCATTTAATACAATCATCCATGTGTCTGCCAAAGAAGGCATGCCATCATTTCTTGCCCACATCATCAGAAGGCAGTTACTTCATTTGCTACTCGAAGATCCCAAGTGTTCCACCTCGGCATCTCGAGTAGGGGGGCTACTGATGTGGGATAAAATATTCGCCTACTGATATTCTAAGTTGGTCACGTCACCTAAAAGACCGCACTGCCATATTGCCAAAATAATCTTGGTCGCCCATCGTAGCATCACTAGTTGCTCATCTTGCCAATATACTGCGGGAATATTATTTGATCTCCATATCGCTAAAGGACGAGGCCAAAGGACGAGGGTGGATATTTCGCTTGATAAGAGATCATCTCCATGAGGATTCTCTCTCCATGACTCCACCTCCATAGGACTCCTTCTCCGTCACGTCACCTATAATCGCGGATTGTTCTCCAAATGGTAACTTCTTATTTTATCTCCGATATTTTTGGAATATCCTTCCATATTTATCTCTACGAGGATCTTGCCGTGATCTACTCACACGGTTCTTCATTTTTTAACTATATAAAAGCCGCTC
>BRYE01000017.1:6815227-6817727 GCA_030159115.1 Actinidia arguta var. hypoleuca | reverse complement strand
TACTAACCCAAACTGGTCCAAGAAACTTTGTGTAAGTCGGTGATGATCATTTGAATTGAGTAGTGTAATGATTCACATGGTTCTCACTAAGGGTGATAAACAAGCCAAACAAACTAAACAATGTTTCTGCATGCCCAATTTGAGAAATATTTGGACCAGACGATTGGGCCCTTGTCAAGTGACTTTTCACAACATGAGTAACGCTGGCCCAGACCCACCAACCTCAAAGCTGGATGAGTAGTTGACTTTACATATCGGTTTATCCAAAGCTAGGCTAAAAAAAATTAGAAATTTGTTTTGTTGATAGTTTTTAACGGTTTTGTGAAAACATTAAAAAATATCTTCAAATATTAAAACAATTATTTTTGTTAAAAAATAAATTATATATGAAAACAATATTAATTTTTCCAAAAATAATTTCTAAAAAATTATGTTACAAAATGAATTTTAAAATTTGAACCAAATATATGATTTTCAAAGCAAGACAAGTTAGGTCATCCAACTGAAGAGCAAGAGAGCATTAAATTGGTCAAGAAAAGTTGATACATTTAATACATCCATTCCTTTGATCATCGCATTTGGATATTCCAATCTATACCAATTTAATGTGAAGAATTGAGAAATCAATTATTGATAAGTACAGCGTCATATTAGATTGTATCTAATTAGGATACGTGAGTATGAACAAGACACAAATGAACACATTGAGGGGTCGAGGGTAACAACTGCTTCCCCAAATTTTTTCCAAAACTCCACTATAATATTAGTATTATTGGTAGATTTTGATTGTATAAAATACCGGTCACCCACAAAAGTTCTTTATACCTTTGTCACAAACATTTCATTGTATACATACATTTGAAATCTCAAATTTAAAATCTTGTATATAAAACTAGACAATTAAAAACTTGAAGTTTCAACTAATAACCTTCAAAAATTTGAAATTTTAATTACCGAAAGTCGCCGTTATGACAAACATTACCATAATTTCTAAAATAGAAAAAGCAAAATAAGTTATGTATAGAGATAGATATTCTCTATATGCATTTATTTGTGGATTCCGAACTTTTGGTCTAAGGATATGCACGCACATCTAGGTCCATCTATATAGGAAGGCGAAGAGAAAAAAACCTCATACCCACCCCACTTGCCACAAAACATATACAACTAAAAAGTGGGACAATAATGAAACTTTTACTAGGTTAAGAGCCTTAGAGGAGATTAAAAAAAAAATGTCCTTCGTACATGCCAGAAGGTGCATGGGCAGTTCCACGTCATGCCTGAGAGAGAGAGAGAGAGAGAGACAAAAGCGAGAGGCACTCACTTTAGTTTTCAGATAAACTACATTTTACACCTTTTACTTTCAGTTGTCTCAATCACGTTTTATCTCAAATTACCAATGTGACTCTTTCCTCCATCAATAATTTAGTTGAGTGACAAAAAGACATCATGGAATGGGCCTACCTTGGCCCTTCATTAGACTATAGATAGATGAAATAGTATATATAGCCTAGTTTGGTTATTGTTTTTTTTAGTTTTTTGATTTTTGAGTTTTTTTGTCTTTAATGATATTTTTTGCATTTTGATCAAAAATTTATAATTTTTCAATTTTTCTTGACGAGATAAGTCCGAAAATATAAAAAAATTCAACTAATTTGAACAAGAAAAATTCTAAAGACTAAAAAGAAAAAAAAATACTAACCCAAACTAGGCCAAGAAACTTTGTGTAAGTCGGTGATAACCATTTGAATCAAGTAGTGTAATGATTCACACGGTTCTCACTAGGGGTGATAAACAAGCCAAACAAACTAAATAGTAGATTGTTTAAACTTGATTTGAAAACTTAACAAACTTTAAAAATAAATTTGAGTTTGGCTTTTCTATCAAGCGAACCCATCTCAAACGAGTTTTAATCAATCCGATTATGATACGAGCTTGAGTAAGTTGAATTCTTTAAACATTATAAGTTGATCGAGCCGAATACATTGTTCAAGATTGGTTTAAAAGTTTAACAAACTTAAAATATATGTTCAAGGCTTGTTTAAAGTAACAAACTAATTTCAAACAAGTTGTTAACGAGTCGAACAAAAGCCAAACTTGAGCAACTTGGATCGTTTATCAGCTTAGTTCCCACAAAAGATCAAATATCTAGTTAAAAATTTAATTTTTTTAACTTAACTTAAAAAAGACTTTTTTCTCATTGTTCAACAAACTTTTTACAAAATCATAGGATTTATTTTTATTTTTTATTCACAAAAACTATCTAATTCACATTTGATCTAAGATGTAAGGTATTGACTAATATAATTAAAAATAAAAGTACAAAGTAAAATTTAGTAAAAATATAAAAATAAAAGAGTAACTTACCCTGTTGTCGCTCATCGCTACCCTTACCCCATCCAATAGCGAGTGTTGTCTCTCACGGCTTGGACGGTGCCTTCGCACTGACAAACCCCCCCCCCCCCCCTCCCTCTCATCTGTTGATATAGAATTTGTCTCT
>BRYE01000017.1:6782727-6785227 GCA_030159115.1 Actinidia arguta var. hypoleuca | reverse complement strand
TGGTACTCCCTTAGGGAGGGGTACTAAGGATGAAAATTCCGGATGTGGGTGTGGTGTTGAGAAAAAGGGCGGATGTCTCCCTAATAAACATTCACTCCAATCTTTACTCGGTTAGCTCCCGGAGATTGATTTTAGCTACACTCCTTGTGTGGGTGACTCATAATCCGGTGTTGAGAGTGTGTGTGCATTGGGATGGGCATTGTTGCATTTAAGCCATTTGATTGGTTTTACCGCATTGGTGGCATCATCATTACACTTCATTTCATTTTCATGAATTTAGAGATAGTATGACATTTTCACAATATTTTTCTACTAAGCCATCGTGCTTAATCAAACAAAATAAAACCACTTTCATTTGAAAAGGATAAGGGCAAGAGCCCGGCTTGATTTGACCGTGTTCGGGTCTTTTTGAAGGCTTCCTCGTGAATATGGCTTCATTGGATGTTTTGTGTATTTAGAGTGAAGGCAATTCTTTCGGTAATTTGGAACCTTAGGATAGGTTTGAATTACATTTATTACATGTATCCATTATTGGGAACGTGTTAGCCCTTTTTATTTCAAACATGTAAAAGAAACTATTTTGATGTTAATCTCATTCGGGCAAAGGTTTAGCTCTTTTAAAATTAATATTTTGTGTCGAACTTTGACTTTTCAACGAGTGTCCATGTAGGATATCCCTTTTAAATTCCGCACTTTGGACTGGTCCACGTAGGGCCTTTCTCCGAATTCTTTGACTTGTTGACCTCGCTCCCGTGATTTAGTTTTTGGGGCGCAACATAGCCATTACTGGTAATAATGTTAAATTAGTTGTAACTACACTATATACTGCATACGAAATAAAATATTTTACACAACACGATTTCCACCACTACTTCTACAACTTCTATTTTAACTAGTGGCGTATGAGGTAAGAACGTTTGAAGTGCAATAGCTAATATTGGTAGGTAAAGTACTAGTTTTTTATCACTACTGAACTTTTTAAATACTTAGACACAGACTTTAGTGATTTTTTAACGGATAGTGAGAAAGCTAAATATTTTGTCATGGTGGAGAGATCATACAAAGAATTTTTCGTTATTATTCATCATGACACGTAATCAACTGACTCTTCTAGCATCAATTGTAGCATTGGATGCAGCTTTTAGTGCAAGTAATCAGCAAATGAAAGAGAGGAGAAATTTGTTGAGCTCACAGATACTGAAGTGCCAAATTTATCTTAAAGATTGGGATGATACAAAACACTGAATTCAACATGAGGTTATAGAAGAGAGTTACATTCTAAAACTTTTCAAGATCATGGATTTATTGAACGATGAAGAAAATGAAGTCAATAATTAGTCGAAATTTATTTTTTTATTTTAAGATTGTACTTTGTAAGAAAAGAATACGTAATGCAATGCATGATTGTTAAGTGGGTGTTATTAGCATAAAGTTATATTTGATTTTAATGATTTAAATTATGTTTGTTAAATTTCGTTTACATACATTTGAAAATTATTTTAAAAAAAATATTTAAAAGTCAAAAGTAACCTCACATGTTACAAAGATGCAACAATCATTTGATTTACTCAAAATAATAATACACAAATTTATTTTGAATCTATACACTCATGTATACTTTGAAAACATGATTTGGAATTGACTTGAATCGAAAGATTCGCTCACATTTTAAAAGAAACACATTTGAGCATGAATGAGTTTATACTTGCTCAAATTATAATTCGTGAGTTCTCACAAGTCATAAACAGTGATGTAATGCTAATGGGACTTGTAGTATTAAACAATTGCTTAAACGCGTATTGGATCATTGATGATTTCGGTTAGTTTGAAGAAAACAAAGAACTGTCAAACTGATTAACGTGTCACAAGTTCGGTTGACCAAATTGGAAGACCGAAGTTTGAAGACCACGACTAAAGTTGAAATAGAGAGTTTGAAGCACGACCAAAGTCAAGTTCGGTCAACCGAAGTTTCTGGAACTACAACCAAAAATGATCAGAAAGTTTGAGGGATGACCGAAGTCATAATGGGTCAACCAAAGTTTCTAGAGCCACGACCGAAAGTAGATCAGAAGCATTTGGGGATGACCAAAGTCAATTTCAGTCGACTGAAGTTTGAATTTAATCTTGCACATCAAAATCATAGATCCAAAGGTTGAGTTTAAAACAAAACGGCTAGTTCAGAGCATTTAATGCTGAAATGGTTAGAATTCATTTTTGATTTATAAATGCACCCCTTAGAATTGTTGGAAAGATATTCAAGTGCAATAAATTATCTCTACACTTGTGAATAACATTATAATCATTGATCATTGATTCTGAGCTATATTTGTAAAGATTATAAGAGAAAAATCACTCTAAAGAAAATCTATCACTGTTTTTATTCTTTCTCTTCTAGAGGTTGTGAGTTTTGATTGCTACAATATTTATTTCATTCTTGAGAGGATAACCTTGAGTGATTGTTTATATTCCAAGAGAGGGTTTTATTTTGAAGACTAGAAGC
>BRYE01000017.1:6737727-6740227 GCA_030159115.1 Actinidia arguta var. hypoleuca | reverse complement strand
TAAAATCGATATTCTGGCTACTCACTCCAGGTAAAAGTAAAAAAAATATATATTTTTTTAAATAGTTTACCTTGAGTATGATGATATCTTGTATATCTTATTGTTATATTAAATTTTTGATGAATGCAACATTTGCTTATGTGTGATCTTTGTGTATATTTAGAATTTGAAAATGATTTTGGGAATGACATGTTAGGATATATCAAAATTAGATGACTTAGAAAAGGCACAAAATAAAAGTTCTAGATGGCAACGATACGGAGGGAATGTCATAACCCATGGTGGAAGTCTGGAAAGTTGACGATACGGAGGGAATGTCAAAGCCCACGGTAAAAGTCCAAAAAGTTGACGGATGTTGTCCCACGTGCTTAGTACATAAAGAGGTTGGTTAGGTATTAGCCTAGGTGTGTCATTCAAAGGAATTGAGTTATTACTTTGTGAAAAAAATCGAGAACTTAAAATAATTGTCAAAATTGTGAAATTACGGATTGAAAAATTAAAAGTATATTTTAATATGAATGAAAGCATATTTTATTACCTCATATTGTATATGATATGTATCATGATTTTTAGCTTGAGACATCAAGTCCATTATTAAATTCTTTCAAGATAACTCATATTTACTATAAAATGAATTTCAGATATCGAGAGTTATCTTGAGTCGTGAGGCATGTGGATTGACTTTTCTTGTTTTAATTGTTCGCTTACGTGGCTGGGTCTTGATTTAACTAAGGTGTGATGATAGCTATATTCCTTAATTTAATAAAATTAAGTATCTAAATCTGCACTCAACGCATTTTTGTGATATGAAAAGCACTTACAATATACACAACATAATTAGTTTACACGTTGAGGCCATCAGGATTACACTAATAGGAACTCTTACAAATTCATATTATCTTAAACATTTTTAGTGTAGTAGGAGGTATTTTCCACATCCTTTGGGGTGCGAATCGTAAGGTCACCTCTTATGCCCTTGGATTCATCCTTGACACAAAACTATAAAATAATATCCATAAAATAAAACAAGATTCATTCTAAGTGTGATTCACGTCAAACTATATCTGAATCTACGCGCTACACACCTCCCTTCCTCGGCGTAAAGAATTTTGGGTGTACGGTACAAACCAAAAAGGGAAAAGGTGATATTGAAAAGTTGGAATTGAACCTATTATGCTTTAGACTAGTGTTGGCAAGGCCAGAGCAAAAAGCCGTGACAATCCCTAAAGAGAAGAGAGAAGAGAGAGGAGGTTTTGGAAGGAGGAGAGACCGAAAGCAATGAGAATGCCTTGAAAATGGCAGTAGAAGCCGAGCAGAGGAGTAGTGAATCAGTGTGAGCAATATTGGGAAATTAAATCCCACTTTTCCCATAACCTGGAAATAAAAATAAAAATGGGTAAACAAAGCTACATAAAAATACCCAAAAAATAAAGGATTAGCAAGAATATTAAGAGAAAAAAAAGGATTAAGGCTAATTTGTTCGCTAGAATTATTCCGATGGCGACCATAAAATTGAAGGTCATCGCCACGGTCGGTCCACATAGACATTTTGATGACGCTTAGCACCATCAAAAGTTCGTAGTTTTCTATACAAAACATCTCTAAGTTTTTCCAATCCCTTCCTGATACCAATAAATTAACGAAAAAAATGAGATAGAAGATAAGTCATAGTTCATATTATGTCACTTGTTTAGATATCTTTACAATATATAAAGCAAGAATAGGGTGGCGTTGGTCACATTTTGAAGCTCCATGACACTTTTTCATTCTCAAATTACCCCTATAGAACTACGTAACTTTTTATTTTAAACTAGGATTATCAGGTTCAACTTTTTACTTTTTCTCCACTAAACTCAGATTCAAACTTCAATTCCTTAATTTCCAATTTAAATCCCTAATTCAATTTATGGAATTTTAATAACACAGGCGACATGATGACAAGTGTGAAAACTTAAATTACTTAGTCTCCAATTCAAGTGCTCACTTCTCCCTAAGAACAATTAGGAGAATGAAATTATTGTTGAGTTTAGCCACCTTGATGAGTTCAGCCCACTATTAGGCCAAACCCCAATAGTATATTTGGGCCCAAGCCCAAGCTTGTTTAGTAATCCTAGTTTTTCTCCATAAATATGAAGAAATGGAGAAAATTAGGGTGTGGGATTATGTTGAGTTGGCTGATAATAGAGAGAAAAAAGAGGAAAGGCAAGAAAGGTTAATAGAGATTGTAAGAGAGAGGCCGAGAGAGTGAGTTGAGAGAGTGAATCTCTTCTTTTTGTAATCTCCTTGTTCGATTAGTGAATTATTTATTTTTCTTCGTGGACGTAGGCATCATTGGCCGAACCACGTAAAGCTCTATTGTCTTGTGTGTGTGATCGGTTATTCGTTTTGAGCATAACAATTGGTATCGAGCATAGGTCGAGTTTTGAATCGCCGCAAAAGTGCTTGAAATCGATTTATGATAGCACAACAGTGTTCCTCTCTTCGAGACAAAGCTCCAGCA
>BRYE01000017.1:6725227-6732727 GCA_030159115.1 Actinidia arguta var. hypoleuca | reverse complement strand
ATAAGATGAAATCATCCGACCACCTTTATCGAATTGGTTTAATCTTTTTTTGTGACTGATATACATTTAAAAATTAAACGGAACAAATGATAGATATGAAATCCATATTAATCCCCATGATACATTTTTTTTTTCCAACCAAGATAAAAATATTTCTACCAATATATCTTATAAGCAAGTTGAGAAATGCATTTCTTCATTTGATTTGGCAAAGAAAGTGATTTTAAAACTCAATTGTTTTTTAAAAAATAAAAAATGGATGGATTAAATCACAAGCAATGATCAAAGAATAGCTTTCTTTTTCTTTTTCTTTTTCTTTTTCTTTTTCCTGTTTTTCTCCCTTTTGATTCAGTGTGATTTTCATATGGCTTGAAGCCTTGAATGTGATATTTTGTTGTCTAATTGATCAAATACATAGAAGGCGAAGTGAGAGACCATGAGAGGAGTGAAGTGGTCGACCACATCTTAGACTTACCCAAAGTGCTGAATATTAGTAAATGAGACGGGAGTGCTCCCATCATAACTATGTCGGGAGTGCCTTGTGAACTATTTTCAGCCCTCCTCTCTCTCATGTCAATTTTAAATGAGTACAATTTTGTTCCAAGTATCAACATGTAAATATGTTTTATATCTTCCATTCAATGCGCGTGCACAACACCTCTTCTCTTTTATGTTTAATATTTTGAAAATATAAAATGAATTCTCTTATTTGAAAAAAAGCTTATTTAAAATGAATTTTTAAAATAAAATAAAATTAAATGATATTTTTTATCTTTAGTGAACTTTTTTTTCTAAATTTTTTTTTAAAAAAAAAAATCACTTTTTTCAGTTTGGTTGGCTTGAAAAATTCATCCAAATACACGAATTTTTTATATTTATATCCATAATTATCATATGTTTAGTGCAAGTTACTATGTTATAATAAAGTAGAGTCAGGACAGAGAAAAAAGTATAAAATTTAATTTTTTTTTTATTTTGCATTATAATAATTGAAAGTGCAAGAAAGTTATCATTGATTTCAATTTATTTGAAGTTACCACAAGAAAAAATTATTCCTTTACAAGAAAATAAATCAACTATTTTTTTGATGTTTTATTTAGCTCGAAACGATCACTTAGAGTCAAATATGATTTAGGCATTATTTGGGGTACTTTTTTTGGATTTTTTTGGCTATTTTGATTTTTGAACGAAAGATATGAAACATATTTGTGCACGCGCTTTGAATGAAAGATATGAAATATATTTACATGTTGACACTTGAAATAAAATTGTACTCATTTAAAATTGACATAAGAGAGGGGCTTAAAAATAATCCACGTGACACTCCCATCTGAATAACACTCTAATACTTAAATGGCTAATTTATCGTGTAGATAAGATTAAGGAAACATTTCTCATGGTGCCATAGAACTAGTCAAACTTGTAAGGGTAAATTTCATTGGCCTTCTATGAGGTTTTTTACAGATACAATTATTTTTCTTCTAGTTCTAAAATATCACTGTATATTATATGTTTTGTATTATTGTTATATTTGAACATTGAATTTGCAGAGAAAAAAAAGAAAGAAAAAAGAATACAAAGATACATTTGTGAATACGAAATGAAGATTTTTTTTTTTTAGAAAAACGAAAGAAAAAATGGCACGAATGGGATAAATTTGGTACAAGCTAGATTATTTTTGTTTTATCTTTTGGTCAAAATTCATGAAAAAAATGCTAAAATCCAATTTTTTGTACTCTGTTTGGATACATGAATTTCAAATTCATAGATTTCAAATCTTTATGGATTTTAAATCCTCCATTTGGATGTATTTGTTTAAAAAACGATTTCAATTACATGAATTTCAATTAACACATATTTTGGTGAGAGAAGAGAGGGTGTATATGAGGGAGAGGAGGAGAGAGAGGAAGAGAGAGAAGATGAGGATGGAGTATTGGAGGTAAAGTTGAGATGGGTTGAAAAGTTGAGAGATTTGTCAAATAATACGTATTTTTAATTTATTTGAAATCCCTTCATTTTAATCTTGAAATTCAAATGGTGAATTTCATTAATTTTAATTCCTTTGATTTTAAATTTTTTGGTCTATTCGGTATCCAAACACACTTAACTAATTTGAGATAAGTATTTAAAATTCCTATATTTAAATTCCACGTATCCAAAATAGAGCCTTGGGTTATTAGGAAAATTTATTTGAGTTAATTTGGACTCTAGTGTCTTTTTGTAAAAAAAAAAAGAAAAAGAAAAAGAAAAAGCGAAGTACTTCTATGATTTTTGTACGTAAGATGACCCAAAAATGTAAAAAAATGCTAACCAAAAGATGAAAAAGTTTCATTAAAAAACAAAAAAGATTAATTTTTATTTTACACTCTTTAACTTTTACTCAGATTTTAATTTCGTCAATCATGTTTTAATTTGAACATATGAAACATTGAAAAAAAAGATTAATTTTTTATTTTATACACTTCAACTTTCACTTTTGTCCTTCATGTTTTAATTTGAATATATTAAATATTGAACCTTGAAAATAATTGCAATGTGGACCTTCTGCCCATATCCGTAAGAATTTTTAGATTCTTTCACTTTCAATTACTTTTTAAACTTGGTATTTTCATTCATATACCGTTCAAGTAAAAATATAAGGGTTGAAAAAATATGACCGTTTAAAAATATAATTTTAAAAAATATTATCGTTTGAATAATACGACCGTTTTAAAAATATAACTATTTTAAATATATATATTTTTTAAAATATCACCGTTGGAATAATGTCATAATTTAAAAAATATTGAAAATAAAATGAATAAATAGCAAATAAATAGTATTCTAATGAAATAGAATTAGAATAAATGTCATGTTAAATGAATTAATGTTTAAAAAGTGACTAGATAAAATATAATTGGTGATTTTGAAGTTATAGTTCGATTCAAATATAATTAGGCTGATGCAAATGCCCTTATTGGCATGAAATTAGTTGTGCATGTCCTTTATTAGGTGGTCACCTGCATTTTTCATGGGCTTTCTTGTACCCCACAAGACCTAAATTAGTGCCTCACTTGAGTTGTACTTTAGTGCCACACAAAGATAAAGCTTTCACACACTTTTTATTTAACATTTCCAAAATTGTCAAATAAGTATAAGGACGCACAAAAGGGCAAGAGTAATATGATGTCAATCCTTTATAAAGTAACCAAACCCAATGCTTAAAAAAGAGAATTTTCGTTGTCGCCGCCGCCCAGTCGGAGATCATCCACCCACCGCCATCATCAAGGGCGGACCCATCCTTGGCCGAGGGTAGGCGGCCGCCCCCCTGAAATTTAAAAAAAAAAAATTAAATTAGTTTAAAAAAAATTACTATTAATATATACAATTTTGAATATTATCGTATTCATTGTATTATCTTAGAATTTATTATCTTATTCAGTTGCGAAACTACATAGTGACCAGAGGGAGCAGCTGCCTCCCTCAACTTTGAATATATTTTTTTACCTATAGTTTAAGAAATTTAAAAAAAAATACAATTTGCTCCCCTGAAAAATTTTCCTGACTCTGCCACTCTTATTGATGAAAATTTTTTACCCACACTGAAAATTTTTTTTGAGTCCGCCACTGGCCATCATCAAACCCACCGCCGTCCAACACCGCAGATCATTACAAATCATCAAAACCACCGCCGATCGTCCCCTCTGTCTTCCCCCACCTACGACCATCATTCACCGCCAATCGTCGCCGTCGTCCAACCCTGTTGCAGCCTCCATCACCTCTCTTCGCCCTCTCTCTATCGCATCTGTTGATTCTTCTCTCCCAAAACCCAACCACCACCACCACCACCACCACTGAACCCCCAAACCACGACCACGAACTAGTGAAATCACCGAGATGGGTGTTTCCAGCATGATGGTGAATCGTTCGGTAATCAGAGGTCCTCTCTTTCTGGTAAATCACAAAAAATGCTAGTCAATTAGGTTAAATTTGGGCGGTGGAGGCTGATTTGGGTCTGGGTTTGTGGTGGTGGCCATGGTTCAGTTAAAGTAGAGATTGTGGTACGTAACTGTTGTTTGGGCAGTAGGGTGGGCAGATTGTGGTGGTGGCAGAAGTGGGGGGATTATGGTGTTGGGCGGTGGTATTGGGGGTTATGGTGTTTGGTGAATTTGGGATTATTATGGGTTATTGAAGGTTGGATTTGTGTTGGATGGTGGCTTGTTGTGGTAAATTTTTGTCGCATAATGTGACCACCACATCCGTGCTTGCCATTAGAGGTCCTCTCTCTCTCTCTCTCTCTCTCTCTCTCATAAATTGCAGAAACTTTGTATCAATTAGTTTGATTTTGGATGGTGGCGGTTGATTTGGGTGGGGATGGTGGCGGTTGTTAGGAGAGACTCGAAGAGACATGGTGTTTGTGGTTGGTAGTCAATAGTGGTGCTTCTCTTTGGTGGGTGGTCTTAAGTGGTGGTGGTGGTGGGTGCACATTGGTGTAGTGGTTGGCGGTTTGTAATGGAGGAGGTTGGTGGGATGGTGAAGTGGTGGCAGTGGACTAGCCATGTCTCTCCGCCCTCTTTCCCTCTTTAAGAGTAAATTCAAACCCTAGATCAGGTAAACTGAAGGGTAAATTTGGTATTTTGGGTTTTATTTTGCTGACCTCAGGTTATTCTGTTTGGTTACGTGGACCAATTTGTTACATATTTTTAAAGGGGTGTTAGTCAGATTTCAATAGAATAGAGAGGTGTGAGTGTAATTTACCAAAAAAGTTATGTGGATTAATTATTGATATTGATAGAAGGGTAAATTACAGATACCCATGACTCAGTTTTACTTTGCCCAGTAACCCAGTTAAACTATAAAACTCAGCACTTAAACCCCTTAAACTATTTGCATTTAGAATTTAATGGACAACGTTAACAAAATGAGCGAAGTTACAATTTTGCCCATAAACGAGAAGACAATATATTCTACGTCGGGTCTCTCACTTCCATCCTCCTCCGTTGCGAACTCCTCCATCTTCTTCACTGGAAAAGACCTATTTGGAAAAAAATTATCTACCAATTTTGTGGGTGTTATTGTTTTTTTAAGGTAAATGTGTTTGGAGATATGAAGAAATGACCAAAACCCCCATCTTTCGGGGATTGAAGATAATATGGGATTGGAGGAAAGGTGTTGACGAAATTCTTGAGTTGAAAGGCATTCAATGAAATGCCCAAGCCGCATAATACCGATTATAATGTGAACCATTGTTGTTAGTGTAGAGTAATGGTGAAGATGATGTGTCATGGATTAAAGAGAGTGGATTTGGGGGCACCAATGGCGGAGCTAGAGATTTTATTTAGGAGGGGCAATCGTTGAAAAAACATTCTGGGAGGGCATTTATAATTTTTTAGGGAGGGCAAATTGATAATAAATTCTAAAACTATAGGCAAATTTATTTTTTTCAAACTTGAGGGGGGGGGCGGGGGGGGCAGCTGTCCCCCCTTAGCCCCATGTGCATCCGCCTCTGGGGGGCACCAAGTCGGATCTAAAGGAAGGGGGCGGTGGTTTTGAAGGGGTGGTTGGTGCATTGCATGGTGGCTTCAGAGCCCATGTCTTCTTGGAGTGTTTTCATTACCAGTTTTGAACCTGAAATTGATGATTGAAGCCAGCTTGTTAGGTGAATTTGGTTTGAATTTGTTTATGATCTCTATCAACACATCTACATACATACATGAATTTTTCCATCCAATTTCCTAACGCCTCGCTGACAGAAGGTGTACGAAACTGCAAATAGTTTAAGGAGGTTATTAAGTGTCGAGTTTTATCGTTGAGGGGGGCAAAGTGAAATCGAGTCATAATTCTGGGTATATCTATAATTTGCACTCGTAGAATTCTGTTTATTGTTTTGAAAATAAGCTTTATGAAAATCATGTCCAAATCAACGGTTTCTATTTTTACAAAAGGTAGCTAATTTGATTAAAGTTTTTTAAATTTATCGTTTACCTAAACTTGCTCAGCACTCTTGCCCGAACGATACCATCCGTTATAGAGAGAGACAGAGAAGCAAAATGACAGAAGAACAAGAAGAGAGAGAAAACAATCTGGCTATAATTTAGGGTGTAAAAGTGAAATATACCTTATAAATTTTGTAGCGTAAAATTCACTTTTCTGAAACATACAGCTATTTTCCTTTAAGTTTCTAATATTGTAATAATCTCCCTTACTTTTAAAACTATTGTTCAGATTCATTTTTGAGCTAATTTTTATATAAAAATGATAACATTGTCCTTATGTTTAGGGCTTTCAAATCTATTTTCTCAATAAAATAATTAAATAAATATTCTTTTTTTTAAAAAAAAAAATTGACATAAAATTTATTTTTTAAATGTATTTAGATTAAAAGCACTTAAAAATTAAAATATTTGGATCAATTTTAAAATTAAAATTCTTATTGAGAATAATTTTTTATTTTTTAAGTATGTTTTAATTAGGAGTATTTAAAAAATAAATTATTTAGATCAATTCTTTTTTTAAAAAAATTGCTTATTGCAATGTTTTGAAATCCAGACCGATGAGCAAACTTGAAAAAAGACTGTGTGTGGATGGATCACCAGTTCAACCGTCGAGTCAAATCGAAATCGAACCGTGATATCATAATACGTCATTTACAAATTTAATGTATTTAAATTACAAATATAGGTATAAAAGTTACAAGAAAAATAACTAAAAATGCCGAATTTGTTTTTAGTATTTCTTCCTACATTTTTCTTTGCTTCTAAAACAAAAAAAATATCATGCATACATTCCTCACACTTTGACAAAAAGCATCATTTCATTTTTATTGGAACTCTTTATTTTTATCGTGATTGGTTTCAAAAATAATCTTAGCAATCATGTTTTTTGTGATAAAATTCTTCAAAAGTTCCATATGCTTGGGTGAAGAGGGGAATCAAACTTGGTCTTTGTTTTTACGTAAAACATAGTCATAACATAGACGTACATTGTTCTTGGTTTACTGGTTTCACTGTTGTTGTTTTTTTTACCTAATCATAACATAGAAAAGGTAAGAAGAAACAACTAATCGAAAGCAAAAAGAAAACACAACAAAAACATTTGGTTTTACTGGCGTTTGAAGTATAAACTTAGAATGCAAAAAGTGCTTTGTGTGCACTTCCCAGTTCCCACATCGGTGGGATATAAGGTTGGAAGACTAGGGCATTTTGTATTTAAAGTTGTCCCTTTACTGTACTTTAACTAAATGAGCAATTGACAGTTTTTATCAGTATAGCTTAAAAGTTTTTCTTAATCGGCTGGTTAGAGTGATCCCCAGCCAGTTCGCCCGGTTTTGTTGTTCAATCGCGGATCTAAAAAAGAGTATTAGAAGAAGGAAATGAGACAAGATGTAATGGCATTAGAACAGAAGAAACTGGTCATAAATCAGAATAACCATATAAAAAACATGTGATAATATTTGGCTACTTACACATTAGGACTTGAATCTAGCTAGGAATAAGAAACACATCCACAAAAGTTACAAAA
>BRYE01000017.1:6705227-6720227 GCA_030159115.1 Actinidia arguta var. hypoleuca | reverse complement strand
GTCGTTTACTTTTTAGACGATAAATCGTCAATTGGACCTGATCGACTTAAATTGATTAATTTGAAGACTCAAAAGGCATAATTAGTAGTTTAGTGACGAGCTAAACAAAATTGTAATAGCTTAAGGACCAAAATAGGGTGTATGAAGGGTCCTTCCGGTCCACTTGTGACTAGCCTCTGTGTCCTCTACCAATCCAATTAGATATAAAGTGAAAGATGTGGAAGTTTAGGGGTGAAGAGTGTAATTTTAATCCAAAGGGAGAACGAAAATGACAACTTCTGGATTGCGCAGAGCGAGTGCGAAACCCACTCAGAAAAACTGAAGGATAGGGTTTCTTCAAACACAGGAAATATACATATAAATGCACATATATATATATATATGAATACATCTCTATAAGTTTGAATGTGATGTGGGAAAAATATGCACCACCTTAATATTCCTAGTGGCGCATGTCGCCCTAAAATTCTCGTCGCCACGGCACCGGTAAATTCATGGTCGCCAAAATCGTTATCGACAGTGGACCTCTACCTCACCTACACATATACGGGTCTCTCTAGATTACCATAGGGCAAGGTCATCTATATCGCCAGACCAGAGATCTTCTCCATGAGGACTCATCCTCCAAAAGGATTCCATCTCTATTAGAAGTCTGTTATTATAAGACTTCTTCTCCATCATTCCTCTAACTGATCAGAGTCCACCTCTGTGAGAATTTCACCTCTACAAGAGAACTATCTCCATTAGACTCCAGCTCCATCACAACTCCTATAATTGCCGATTGTTCTCCAATTGGCAACCTCCTATGTTATCTCCGATATTTTTGGGATATCCTCCCATACTTATCCTTCCGAGGAACTCGCCGTGACCCACTGATATGACCCATTACTACATCTATATAAAGGTCGCTCCTCCATTATAAAAAGGTACGCTAAACACAGGCAACATATACATTTTTTCTTTTGTGCTCGCCCATATAACTTTTGCTTATCCCCTGGTCACCTTGGTCTAATTCACACGCCGGAGGGATTTTAAGCGGCCTCACCCCGGTCGATTATATTTTTTCTATTCTGCGCAGATCGTCCAAGTATTTACCGAGGTCCAACGTCGAGGCCGAGGAGCAATTCTGACTGTTAGTTGCTCTCCCAAATTTTTACCACAACAGTTTGGCGCCGTCTATGGGAACGAAAATTCTCAATCTTCTATGCACCTGCGTAGCTGCTGGTTACCCAGACCAAATGTCAGCAGCCCTATGGCCAACACTAGCCAAGCTCTGGATCTAGAGGGCCTTCACCGTGAGATACACGATATGGCCAAACAGATGAGAATCATGAACGAGAATAATGCCTGCTTAATACAACACCTTGCCGCAAATAACCTGCCACCTCTTCCTTCAGCACCTCTTCGCCGTTCTCATCTCTCGAGTAACAATGAATCCTAGAGCCACCATAGTACAGGGCGGGATAGGTGACGTCACTCTCCGAGTCCTGCCTCCAACGAAAAATGAGCTCCTCTTCATTAGAATCACGATCATCCAGCAAAAACCTAGAGCTGGAAAGCGAGGAAGCTAGGAGAGGAAGGTCTCCTCGACGGACCGATCAGGTACCTAGGCACTGAGACAATTCCATATCCCAGAAGATCAGGGATCTGAACGCTCGCCTTGATGCCATCAATACAGGGACCAGCGCTCCAGTAACTATAGATGCTTTGATAAGACAGACTGAGCCACCGTTCACACAAAGAATAATGAAAGTCAGGGTGTCATCCAAATTCAAGCTACCTATTCAGCTCGGAGTCTACGAAGGAAAAACAGACCTTATGGATCATCTGGACTCGTACAAGAATTTGATGTCGCTCCAAGGATATTCCGACGAAATCATGTGCAAGACTTTTTTTGCCACACTAAAGGGATCGGCGAGGTCGTGGTTCCGAAAATTATCTCCTAGAATCATCGACTCCTTTGGCGATCTGAGTAGGCTCTTCATCATCAACTTCATGAGCTACAGAGTCAGGTAGAAAAACGCTTCCCAACTCTTCACCATTCACCAGAAGATTATGTGAAATGGTTTAACCAAGACGTGTTGGAAGTTGAAGATCCCAATGACAAGGTAGTGGTAATGGTCATGATCTTCGACTTCGCCCTGGTCCACTATTCGACTCCCTGTCTAAAAATGTCCCAAAAACTTTATCCGTTCTTCAAAGTAAAGCTGATAAGTATATCACCGCAGAAGAATTAGCAGAGGACAAGCAGAGACGAAGAGGGAAATATGATCAGAAGAGAAAAGAACATGACACAATGCGATCTGATTACATGGACAAAACAAAGAGCAAGAAGCTTGACCGAGATTCAAGACGAACCGACGAAAGGCGACCCCGTACTCCACCTTGCCGCCCAGAATTGATATTACCTCCTCTCAACGCTCCCATCGCCCAAGTACTTACATAAATTAAGCACGAAGAATTCATCAAATGACCTGCAAAAATCAAAATTGATCCTCGAAAGAGGAACAAGAACAAGTATTGTGAGTTCTACCGAGACCATGGCCATAACACAGAATATTGCTTCCATCTAAAAGAACAAATAGCCGACCTTATCAAAATGAGATATCTGAGAAAGAATGTTACTGATCGCCCACCACCAAACTCGCTAGAAAGGAGATATGGCGACAATAGATCAACCGCTAGTGATATACAAGTGATCCATGGCGGATTTGAATTTGGAGGATGTTCAAGTTTGTCCAAAAAAAGGCATGCCAGGAGTGCTAGTGGGCAGGGCTGAAGAAATATGTAACCTCTCCTTGCCAATGATTGACATTCACCCGCCTACCACCTTCAACAATAATGATTTGAGGGGTCTACACCTCCCTCATGATGTCGCCTTGGTTATTTCAGCCATCATTGCCAATTTCAATGTTTAAAGGATCTTTATTGATAATGGGAGTTCGGAAGATATCCTGTTCATCTAGGCATTTGAAAAAATAAAGGTAGGACTTGACAAGTTGCGCACCCCTTCCTTACTCATTTGGTAGGCTTCGGAGGGAATGTGACACATCCACTCGGATGGATTAAGTTACCAGTAACCTTGGTGACAGAGCCTTACCAAACCATTGTTTGGCAAGACTTCATCATGGTAGATTGTCCTTCACCCTACAATGCGATTTTAGGTTGCCCAACTTTAGGAGGAACCAAGGTGATCACCTCAACCTACCACCTGAAAATGAAGTTTCCCATTTCAACAGGGGTGGGTGAGATGAGAGGCGACCAGAGAGTGGCAATGCAATGTTTTATTTCGACTATGAAGGCTGAAACCTCCCCAACCCCAAATGTCCAATAGCAATTACAGATCGACGATGGCAAGATGGAGCCTTTGAGGGACGAGGTGGAGCATGCTATCTTGCTAGACACCCGAGAAATCAAAAACACCAAACCCTTGAAGAAGTTACTCTGATCTCCATACACCCAGAATATCCTAATCACCACGTTATGATCGAAATCAAACTTACCAACGAACTACGTTGCGCTTTAGTAGAATTCTTGAAGAAAAACTTTGACGTCTTCGCCTGGTCACATGGCGATGTTCCGGGTATTAATCCTCAAGTCGCCATGCATAAATTATTCACCAACCCTGAAATCCTCCAGTTAGCCAAAAAAGTAAGAAATTCGCCCCCGAGTGACTGAAAGTTATTGAAGAAGAAGTAACCAAGCTCATCAAAGCCAATGTTATTAAAGAATTCCATTACCCAGAATGGCTAGCCAAGGTTGTCGTCACCCCTAAGAAGGGGGAAAATGAAGAGTATGCGTTGATTTCACTGATCTTAACAAGGCGTGCCTAAAAGATAGTTTTTATTTGCTAAAGATTGACTTGATAGTTGATGCCACGACCAAGCATTTGCTCCTTAGCTTCATGGATGCCTTCTCGGGTTATCACCAAATCAAAATATTCCCTCCAATATGGAAAAGACTTTCTTTATTACGGAATGAGGATTATACTGCTACAAGGTCATGCCGTTTGGATTAAAGAATGTTGGGACGACATACCAAAGATTAGTAAATAAGATGTTCAAGGAACTGATTGGGAAGACCATGGAAGTATATATAGATGATATGCTCGTCAAGAGCATCAAAGCGGCTGATCATATCGCCCACCTTGAAGAAGCATTCGACATTTTGAGAAAACACCGAATGATATTAAATCCTTCCAAGTGCATCTTTGGTGTATCATTTGGAAAGTTCCTGAGATTTTTTATGGCCAAACGAGGGATTGAAGTAAACCCGGATCAAATTCAAGCTCTTCTTGGGATAAGTTTGCCCAAGAATCTCCATGAAGTTCAGCAGTTAACTGAGTGAATTGCTGCCCTTAATAGATTTGTCTCCAAATAGGCCGACAGATGCTTACCATTCTTCAAAATCCTGAGGAATAATCAAGATTTCCAGTGGACAGAAGAATCGAAAAAAGCATTCCAACAGCTCAAGGAGTATCTCGGCTCACCACCCTTGCTTACTATTCCTACCACGGGCGAAGAACTCTTTATGTACCTGTCCATCTCGCCAACTGCAGTGAGTGCCGTGCTTATCCGAGAAGAGGATTGAGTTCAAAAACCGGTGTATTATGTTAGTAAGGTCTTCATGGGTGCTGAGAACAGATATTTGAAAATAGAAAAGCTCGCCGATGCCCTTTTGATCGCCGCCAGAAAGTTTCACCATTATTTTCAAGCTCATCCCATTATCGTGTTGACTAATCAACCTTTAAAGCAAATTCTCCAACAACCAGACACCTCGAGAAGGCTTCTGAAATGGTTTATCGAGCTGAGTGAATTCCATATCGATTACAAACCAAGAATGGCAATAAAGGCCCATGCCTTAGCTGATTTCGTAGCTAAATCCCCTCATGAATCCACTCCAGAACCAGATGTGGCTCCCCTTGAGAAGGAAACTCCAACACTGCCGAGCTCGGATGAAGATCTTGGCAGATGGATGTTATTTGTAGATGGATCTTCCAATCAGCATGGTTGTGGTGCAAGGCTTGTCCTCCAAATCCCGTCAGGAGAACAGATGGAGTGTGTTATACGAATTGGGTTTAAAGCCACCAATAATTAAGCCGAATATGAAGCTCTCCTCGCCGGATTAAGGGTCCCCACGGGATTGGGAATAGATTCCATGAACACCTTTAGTGATTCGCAGCTTAGTAAACCAAGTCCAAGGAGATTACCTCGCCAAAGACACGCGGATGGCGGCCTATTTGGACGAAGTCGGAGGCAAACCCAACATGGATGGATGAAATCATCGCTTATTTCCAGCATGGCACACTGCCAACTGATAAACTCCAAGCTCATCGAATTCAATACAGATCTGCAAGGTTCTGCATTCTTCATGAAATTTTATATAAACGATCTTTTTCATGTCCTCTTCTTTGATGTGTCCGACCTGATGAAGCTGATTATGTAATGAAGGAGATTCATGAAGGCATCTATGAAAATCATTCGGGGGTAAGGTCACTAGTAAGAAAAGCAATTCGACAAGGCTATTTCTGACCTCGGATGGAGCATGATGCGGTGACATACACAAGAAAGTGTGACAAATGTCAAAGGTTCGCTCCAGTGAGCCACCTCCCTCATACTGAGATGGTGCCGATGACTAGCCCATGGCCATTTGCCCAATGGAGAATTGACATACTTGGACCTTTGCCTCAAGCTCCGTTACAGAGAAAGTTTTTGATCATCGCCATTGTTTACTTCACTAAGTGGATAGAGGTAGAGCCTCTCGCCAATATCACTGATAAAAATATAAGGAATTTTGTATAGAAAAATATCGTCTGCTGATTCAGGATTCCTAAGGTTCTCATCTTGGACAACGCCAGGCAATTCGACAATGATGGGTTTAGACAGTTTTGTTCGAACCTCGCCATCTCGCATCATTTCTCCTAGCTAGGTCATCCCCAAGCCAATGGCTAAGTAGAAGTTATCAACAGGACCATCCTAAGGAATCTAAAGACAAGACTAGAGAAATTCAAAAACGAATGGGTAGAAGACCTACCAAGCATTCTTTGGGCATACCATACAACGAGCAGGATTCCTACGGGCGAGACACCTTACTCCATGATTTATGGGACATAATCGGTTATACCTGTCGAGATCGGAATGCCAAGCTTCAGGACCTCAAATTTCAACAAGGAGAACAATGAAATCGAGTTGAGACTCAACCTTGACCTCCTTGATGAAAAAAGGGAACAAACAAAAATACGCCAAGCAACTTACAAGCACCAGGTCGCCAAGTATTATAACCAGAGAGTCAAATACAGATCCTTCCTACCTGGCGATCTAGTCCTAAAAAGGGTCGCCCTATCTACTAAGGAGCCAAACACAGAAAAGCTAGGCCCAATATGGGAAGGCCCTTATAAGGTCGTCAAGATATCTAGACCAGGAACTTATTGACTTGAGGATATGAACGAGAAAACACTTCCTCATCCTTGGAACGCTGAGCATTTGAAAGAATATTATCAATAATGCATTTGGCCACCATAACAATTAGATCGCCTGAGCGATACAATTGTAATAATCGCCAATTTATTCCAAGCAATAAAGTTTCTCTAGTTTATTTTAATCGTCATTGTTCGTTGATATATCACCAATTGAAAGTTTTATATCTCCAAAATCAAAATTGCCAGTTCATTATAAAATGACGGAGGCATCTTGATTGCCAATATGAATATCGCTAATATTGAGATCGCTAGTTTGTTATAAAATGACGGAGGCATCTTGACATCTTGATCGCCATTGTGAATGTTACCAATATCAAGATCGCTAGTTCGTTATAAAACGGAGGCATCTTGATCGTCAATTTGGATGTCGCCAATATCGAGATCGCCAGTTTGTTATAAAATGACGTAGGCATCTTGATCATCATTATGGATATCGTAAAAATTGAGATTGCCAGTTCGTTATAAAACGACGGAGGCCTCTTGATCGCCATTGCGGATATCGCCATTATAAAGGTCACCATTATCAGGGTACGCCCATTCATTATGAAATAGTATCCTCTTCGCCTTACAATTTATAATCGTCAAAGTTATTATTTGACTCAATATATGCACCTAACGATTTCTGAATTTATTATCGCCATTATAGAGGTCACCACAGTCAAAGGTGTCCGCTTATTGCGAATGCCTTCGGTCGTTAGTCGCCCACTTGGCTAATAATTTCGCCGTATCAATTATCAAATTTATTCATGCAAAGTGCTAGGTAATTGACGCCAGTATGAACAAAAATTGCACAAGTGAGGAATTAAAATGTTCATTTAATAAAGATGGGTTACGCGTCACCATTACAATATATATATATATATATATATATATATATATATATATATATATATATATATTCAGAAGGGAGGGGGATTGGTATCGCCTTTATCCTTCTCGCTAGTCTCCTCGTTCACCCTCTCCCCTTTTTTATCCTCGTCCTCCTCGGTGAGCAAATCAAGATCGAAACCCATGATTTCCAAGTCGATGGCAAGCCCGGGGTAATGGCGACGAAGCTACCGCTTACAAAAATCAAAACCTTCGCCAAAATATTTTGAGGCAGCATTTTTAACTGCCCCTAAAAAATTCGACGAAGATTTGAACTCTTCCACAACAGATGTTTTAGCTCGGGTCACAGCTTCCCTCTACTCCATCACTAAAAACTCGGACTTCTACAGCTTACGTCGATTGTCCTTTTCCTCCTTCATTTTATTCAGTTCATCACCGGCCTACTGCTCTCGAGTTCGGGCCTCGGCTAATTGCCGCTCCAGATCGCCAATCAACATCAAGAGGCATGAAACTTCATTTTCAAAAGAGGCAGCTCGCCCTTGTTGGAGAGATGCCTCTTCTATATTTTCTCTACTCTGGACTGCCAGGGAGGATCCGAGCATAAGCGCTTGCTATAACAAATATTTTTAGATCAACCCAAGAAAATATATATCTTAACAATAGGAAAATGAGTACAGAATCGAGGTAGTACCTGGCCGACAATGTGGAAAAATTTGGTGACCGTCTGATCCAAGGACAATTGTTCCATTTTTTTTTGGTCCGTAAGAGGAGTCACTCCTCAGAGAATCTTCTCGGCTATGGAGGGGTTGTCAAGAATGGAAACCTTAGGACAGAGGACGGTGCCCAAGGATGGCGAGCTTCCTTCCCCGGGCTTCGAAGAAGTGGTGGCCCTTGGGCACTCACCAGGCCTAGTCGCTTTTTTGGGGGCTCGGGTGCGGTGGTGGGCTTCTTCCCTTTGGGGCTATCTCTAGGTTTGCCCTTCTTACTGGGCGAGCTAGAGGAATCGTCCCTTGAATGTTTTTCGCCAATTACCACCCCCGTAACGGAAGTGGACTTCTTCGTCGAGCTTTCGACCTTGCCTCTCTCAACTTTTTCTCCAAGCTTTTTAAGGCTTATTCTCCTTGACATAGTTGCAAAGTAACGCACGAATATCATACACGGAACTACGAACGATAAGAATAGACAAAAATCTATACCATCCGATTTAAGCTTGGGAGGTAGCCCAGAATCCGACCAGGATTCTGATGTCAGGTCCGAATTTAAGCCCGAGACAGTCGGTGAAAAGTCTAAAATAGGATCTCGAACTTTTCTCCCTGACCATCTTAGCCAGGTCAGATGAGGGATATGAGGTAGAATCCTTTTTAGCTCCTTCCTAAGGGTTCCTAGGTATTCTACTGATTCATCTCGGGAATGGCTGTCTTGCTAGATGTGTTCACCTCAGGGAAGCTCCCAGCCATCCCTAGAGACAAAAAAAAACTTTTTTTCCACCCCTTGACATTGTTGGGGTATCCTCTGAGGAGGGTCTTCTTGTACCTCGCCTTGAAGTACAGTCACCTTGATCCAGTTTGGAGTTATTATTAAGGCTAAATAGATTCCTAAACTCGGAGAGGGTCATAGAATATTTAAATGCTCGCCACAACGCCATTGCACATACAATACTTCACCATGCGTTGGGGACGAGTTGAGCAGGGCAGATATTGCAAAATAGTAAAATTAATCTAATAGTTGGATGAATAGGAAAGTGGAGGCCTGCATAAAAAGAGGCCTCATAAAAGGCCACCTTGCCAGGGCGAGCGGAATTTATAGTTTCGTTCTCCTCAGGAAGTCTAATCTATTCGCTTTAAGAAAAAGAGTAAGTCTCCCTAAGTAGATCTAGCTCCTCAGGGGTCATAATATTGGTTTCTTTTTTCATGGAGGGATGAATAGCGACCAAGGGGGCGACCTCAGGGACTGGGGGTTCCTTTATGGGTGATTTAGGAGATTATTTTACCTCGTCAATAAAATATGACGATCCTTCTCCTAGGTGGTCGGATATCCAAGAGAGCAAGGAATCCAAGTCTGATGGAGTAATTATTTTAGGCCTATGGGACATAAACTACGAAAATAAAAGTAGAAACTAAGTCAAGGTACTTATTGTGCTAAAAGGCAATAAGGCGACCACAAATGGGGCGAGGAGAAAATTGGAGCAGTAGCAGCAGTTTGGTAACAAAAATAGAAAGGTATAAATGAATGTATGGGTCCCCCTATATATAGGAGATTCCAAGGGCTGATATCCATTTGCTCCAACGTCTAAGATCGCGCGACCTTTTGAATATCGAGCTCATAATCGCCTTTCCCACCAAAAGCCTTCTTTAGTGAGCTGCCTTTCCCGCCAAAAGTCATCATTAATGCGCCGCCATTTTGCCCTGAATTTATTATAGTAATTATGCCCTCATCCACGTGTCCAACTAGAAAGACACATCATTATTATAAGCCTACGTGGTTGAAAGTTGTCACTTCAATGGTTACTCAAAGATCCTGAATGTTTCGGCACTTTGAGTAGGGGGCAACTGATGTGGAAAAAATATGCATCACCTTAATATTCCTAGTGGCGCATGTCGCCCTAAAATTCTCGTCGCCACGGCACCAGTAAATTATTGGTCGCCAAAATCGTTATCGACAATGGACCTTCACCTCGCCTACACATATACAGGTCTCTCCAGATTGCCATAGGGCGAGATCATCTATATCGCAGAACCAAAGATCTTCTCCATGAGGACTTATCCTCCAAAAGGATTTCATCTCTATTAGAAGTCTGTAATCATAAAACTCTTTCTCCATCATTCCTCCACCTGATCAGAGCCCACCTCCGTGAGAATTTCACCTCTACAAGAGAACTATCTCCATTAGACTCCAGCTCCATCACGATTTCTATAATTGCGGATTGTTCTACAACTTGAATCTCCTATGTTATCTCAAATATTTTTGGGATATCCTCCCATAATTATCCTTCCGAGGAACTCGTCGTGATCCACTGACATAACCCATTACTCCATTTATATAAAGGCTGCTCCCCCATTATAAAAAGGTACGCTAAACACAGGCACCACATACACTTTTTCTTTTGTGCTTGCCCATATAGCTTTTGCTTATCTCCTGGTCACCTTGGTCTGATTCACACGCCGGAGGAATTTTGAGCGGCCTCACTCCGGTCGATTATATTTGTTCTATTTTGCGCAGGTCGTCCAAGTATTTGCTGAGGTCCAGCGCCAGACCGAGGAGCAATTCTGACTGTTGGTTGCTCTCCCAAATTTTAACCACAACAGAATGAATGAATCAATCAGTCGATTAATCGATCATGAGAGAGATGGATCTGGAGGTGTTAGGCTGCCATGTCTTCTTCGACGACGACGACGCCATTGTCGACTGGAACGCTCTCCTCATCGACCGCTACGTCGTCCTCCACCTCCTCTCCGCAGGCATCGGAACCCTCTCTCTCCCCCTTCTGCCTCTTCGATTGAGTCCGAGCTCGATCACGAACGGTTCCTTGATCTTCCATCCTTGTCAGATGATCAAGGTAAATTGTTGCTATTTTTTTTCATTTTTATGGTTGACTAGTTTCTAAGACTACGATCCCTGTTTATTTTTGGATGGAGTATGCGTCACAGGAGACTTAAGATTGTGTCTTAATCAAAAAAAATTTTTAAAAAATACAAAATATTAAAGGATTTGTATTTCCATCTACAATTCAATTTTTCCCACAACAAATCCCTCCATAATTTTCCATCCAAATACATGCTAAGTTTTTTCTAAGAATCAAATAGGAAATTATTTGACTTAATATTTGACTTTTATGCCAAACATTACATCAGACTTTGGCTTCCCAAAAAAATACAAAACTTATAATTACAATAAAAAGAAAAATAGATCATACATGGTTCATTGTCAATTGAATGGATGTATCATCCACGGTTCATCAGGAATGGAATATGTTGAGGTGTAAAATTGGGGTGAGCAATCAATAGTTAAAATTGCTCCTTCACCTTGGTATTGAACTTTAACAATAACACGGGCAACCTGTGTAGACGAACAAACGTAACCGGCCGGGATGAGGCCGCTCAAAATTCATCCGGCATAGGAATCAGATCAAGATGAGAATAAGTTGGGTTAAGAAGAAATATCAGAGCTCTCAGAATAAACTAGGCTTTTTGCGTACCTTTGAATAATGGAGGAACGACCTTTATATAGTTGGAGAATGGAGAGTTGTGTAAAGTAAGTACGGCGCGATCCTCGGGTGGCTAAATATGGAAGGAGATTCCGAAGATATCGAACGATAAAAAGAGAATGCCATATGGACAGCAATTCGTAATTATAGGCGACGAGATAGAGGATGAGTCTCATGGAGAAGGAATCTTCCCAGGAGTGGACTCTGCAATGATCTTATCTTCATAATGGCGAAGTAATCAACCTCGCCCTTGGGCGAGGAGAAGAATCATTTGAAGTGTGGGAACTGCCAGACCGTGTTGTGCCAGCCAACTGGTGGGTGTGCTAGACTCACTGAGGGATATTCTCTTAGGAAGAAGGGTCATCAATCGTCTTGATGGCGAGCTGAATGAAGGTGAGCTCCTGAGTTTCATCTCTATGGTAGAAACCGGGCTGGAGAGCTGGAATAACGGTGCGATACCGAGGTGAACATTTCGGTCCATTTTATCCCTCATCAGAATATATGTTTCTAATATCCATAGATGGATTTAGGAGGTCGATCACACCTTTAAAGTTTAAAAAAAATCACTAATTATACTATAAATTTTAATAATTAAAAAATTATATAAGTTAGCCCCAAATTTTTTAAAGATTATTTTAAAATTATAGAGGTTAGCCCAAAATTTTTAACTATTATTTTTTTAAAATAATTTTATACTTTTTTTTGTAAGTTAGCTAATAGAATTTTTAAAATAGCAAGTTTGGGAAAAAACTTTATAAAATAGAGTTTAATAAAATAAATTATATAACTCTTACCCTTGGTGGACCCCTCAAACTTGCTAACTCTAAAATTATCAAGTTTTGACAAGTTTTAAATAAGACAAGCAAAATACAAAATTTATTTAGTTAGTGGACTTTCATATAATTAAATATAAAAAAATATACAAAAAAAAATCTCAAATGTGCAGACCTTATTAACTAAACAACCACGATTTTTAAACTTTTTGAGTTTAAAGTGAAAACAATTTCTGAGTTATGCCAAGTGATGATAAAAACAGAAAAGTCAATAAGTTATCCTCTTATTGGTAGATTGATTCATCTTGCGTTAACTTTGTCTGTTTCAACAACAATATCAGAACATGCATTTTTCAGTTATGAAATTTGTTAAAAGTAAATTGCGCAATAGGATGAAAGATGATTTTTTAGCTAGTTACTCGATCACATATATTGAGAAAGACATTGCTCGAGATTTTGATATTGAGTCTATCATAAATATTTTTTATGAGTGTCGAAATCAACTTCAGATGCCTAAATTTTGTTTATATAGACATATAGGCATATATAATTATATTTTTTGTAAGTAAATGCATACAAGAAAATATGTAAAAAAATTAATATTATAGCCTTTTTGTGTTGATAGAAATTGATATTATAATTTAATTTTTTTTAATTATACTTTTGTCTCCCAATAATATGAATCCTCTGTCCGTCCCTTCTAATATCTGCAAATGAAAAGCTAGGAATCCTAAGCATACCTTCATCTTCATGCGTACCAAAAACGTGAGGCGATTCATCGGAGAGAGCAACGGCTGAAGAGAAATTCCGTACGTCGCTAAGGTTAGGGGTTTTACTTTTATCCCAAGAGGAGAGAGAAGGGAAAGGAAAGAGAGGGTATGCGAAGGATGGGCCACATAGTTTTTTTGAGTAGTATTTAATCTTTTCCATAAATTAGAGGAGATATTACGTAATTCTATATTTGCATAGTATATAATATAAATATGGATAAATTACCTTGAACTGGAAGTACCATTGTTAGAACTTATTTTTGGCTAAGTTTCAGTGTAAACTATTTATTTAACAAATGTTAGTTGCGCAAGTAATAAAAGTCCTGGGTGCCCCAAATAAATAATCCAATTTTTTTTAACCCAAAAGGAGACCGATAATGCGCAAGTAACATTACTTTGTTTTTGGAGAATATCAAATTAATAGTACTATAAAAATAATTTTAAATACATAAAAAAAATATAATAAATTTTATTGTGCAAAATCTTCTTTAGTTAAATTTATAGTTTTAGAATTTTCTATACCAAACAAGATCCATATTGATAATGAATATGAATTGGCCAAGTTTCTATATATTTTTTTTCTTTTTTATATTTCAAACTTTAAAATTAGTTTTCATATTAAAATCTAATGAATTTTATATTTAGACGTACTCGTTGAGATAAACGAAACAAAAATAAGTATTTTTTTTGATAAATTCTAATATATCGAAGTTCTAGTAAAATCAAATGGTAATGATTTCTTTATTTTTCTATAGTTTTAGAGTTGACGATGTCTATATTTTAAGATAACATGTGCATTATTTTTATATTAAATATTTTTAAATATATTTATCTAGATCTATCAAATAAAATACATAACAATTACGAAATTACGTGAAATGGAAAAAAATTCAATTAAATCATATGTCAATGATTTCTAAATTTTTTCTTTTGTTGGAGCATATAATATTTGAAATTTATAAAATAATTTTTTTGGGAATTTTTTATTCTATTTTAGTTAATGACAACATTTATAGGTATGACTAAGGAATTAATATTCAAATTTATAAAATTTATTTTATGCAACATAGAGAAATTAATTTCTCATTGTGTTGATCATTATGAAATTTTTATAGTTCATCGCCGCCATTACTTATAAAAAAATTTGTAGTGTGCGAGACTGTAAAATTTTCTAGAAAATTTTCAGTAACAGCAACGGCAGGGGGGTGAAAGGTGATAGGCGGTGGTGATTGGTGGTCATTGCTGGTAGTTATTTTGTGGTGACGATGGGTGGTGTTTTGGGGGTGTCTAGTAGTGGTTGTGGTGATGGTGGTAGTCGTGAATTGCGAAAATTTGCAATCATGCATTATAAAAAGTAACAATATAAAGAAAAAAATTTAGTGGCTATGGTGGTTGTTGGTCGGTGGTGCTTGTGTTTGTAAGTGGTGTCTATTTTAGGTTGTGAATTTTTAGTTTTACACTTTAAAATTGTGTACAGTTATGGATTGTAAATTTTTTCAATGGCAATGGTATAGGTGGTAAAGGCAGAGGCAATTGGGTTGTGGTGGTGGTTGGCAGCGGTACTAGTTGGCAATGTTGGTGGATAGTGTTTGTTTGCGAATGTAGTGGTGATGACGGCGGCGACGGTTAGTGGTAGTCATTTTTATCGGTGGTGTTGTGCAAGGTTGGTAGGGGTAGGTTAGTTAGCGGTGGTATTTAGTGTTGAGTGGTTGGCGACAACAATGGCAAGGTGGGTAAGTAGCAGTGGTTGATGATGTTGTTGGGTGGTAGTTTTGGGTGGGGGGTGATTAGCGGTGGTAATGGGTGATGGTGTTTGAGATGGTGGTGGTTGAAAACTTATTAGGTAAAAGTTATTTAGTTTTGAGTTTCAAAAATATAATCCACTTACATGTACTCCTACAAATATAGATGTGTAAAAATTAAAAAGAAATGCTTATTTGCGTAGTA
>BRYE01000017.1:6682727-6685227 GCA_030159115.1 Actinidia arguta var. hypoleuca | reverse complement strand
TAGCTTCTGAATTGATGCATGCTCGGTTTCTTCAGAAGCTATGATCTCATCCCGAAGAGCTATGATTTGCTTAATAAGAAGGGAGTCCTCATGCTTAATTCTATAGGCCCAAAATGTTGAGTGCTTTAAATAAATTTGATGAACCCACTGGACCCATAGAGAATCCTTCTTGGAATGGATGTCCCATAAAGTTTGGGAGAGGAGAGCTTTGTTCCAAGCCTTTGGATTACGAATGCCCAAGCCACCTTCTATCTTAGGGAGAGTGATCTCTTTCTAGGCAACCAGCGGTTGTTTGAACTCCCTGCATTCCCCCCCCCCCCCCCCCCCCCCCCAAGAAATTTCTGCAAAGACTCACAATTTTTTTCCTAACTCCCATAGGGATTGGGAGAATGGATAACCAAAAGCATTCAACCCCTTGAATCACTGACCTCACCAATTCAGATCTACCTGCATAGGAGAGAGATGAGCCTGCCCAAGCATTGATATAGTTCGAGATCTTATAAATAAGGGGGCTGTATTGAGCAATGGAAAGCCTGGAGTCTGCCACTGGAATGCCCAAGTATCTAAAAGGAAAGGATCCTTGAGAAAAGCATGTGACTTCCAAAATGTCTTCTAAATCAGAGCTGCATAAAATAAGATTTGGGGAGCTTACTTGATACCTATGACTTGTGAGTGATTGCAGGTATTTGAGATTTATTCTACACGGTGCAAAAATACTTATACGGATCTCATGATGCACATGCCATCGGTCACATAGAGACGTGAATTTTGTATTGTGGAGGGGACTAACCACGGACATGTACTTGTATTGCAGAAGATTCTTTGCTAATTAGTCTCTACTATATTTATATACGACATGTTGAAAAAAAATTAAATTTCAGCTGATTTTGACCTAATTTTTTGGGTGGATCCCGATTATTGAAAGCATTGAACCATGTGTGGAATGGATTCTTATATGCGAGTAGATAATCGTAGTGTATTCACTTGCTCAAAACTGATAAGAGATGAATGAGAAAATATTCACCAAAATGCTACCATTGATATGAAAAAAAGGTAAAAATCTCATATCGTTTGGATAAGAATATTTTAAAGTGTTTATATATGTCAAGCTAATATTAACAGAATGAGTATTTGGAGTACGACTGAGTAATGGAGTTGTTATAATGGCTTCAATAGTGGAGTAAATTCGTGGCCTTTAATTTGCATCTTGAAATCTTATAAGTACCAACATTTCCTGCAAGTTCATAATATAGAAATTCGAGAGTTTATCAGTGGGAAAAACAAAAGGGGATGATTAATGGAGTTGTTACAATGGCTTTAATGGTGGAGTAAATTCGTGGCATTTAATTTGCAGCTTGAAATCCTATAAATACTAACATCTCCTGCAAGTTCATAATATACAGAAATTTGAGAGTTTATCAATGAGAAAAAAAAAGGTTGCTTAATGGAGTTGTTACAATGGCTTCAATGGTGAGAGTAAATTTCACGGCCTTTAATTTTCAGCTTGAAATCCTATAAATACCAACATATTCTGCAAGTTCATAATACATAGAAATTCGAGAGTTCATTAGTGAGGAAAAATAAATATTTTCTGGTTCACCGAGCACACAGAAATTATGCTAATTTCTGAATCAGTCATAAACACTAGTGATGGGGCAAATTCTATCTTAAGATTACAGTGTTGAACGCTAGCATCGGTCTACTGTTAATTATTTATTATTTTATTTACTGTTTATTACTTATTACAATTCATAGTGTGAATTGTAATAATATGATAGTTTCGGTTTCAGATTTAATTTGTATTTTATTTTTTACATATAAATTTAGTAGATATCTAAATTTTAATAACAATACTTAAAAGACACACAATAACTAGTGGCGGGAAATTGTCGTTTCGGTGCAGCCACAAATTAGCAATGACAAGGAAAAAAATAGTGCAAACAAAATCGACATAGTTGAGGTTAGAAATATACTTTTTGATGTGAGGTAAAATCTCCACCCGCTGATGATCTAAGATAAACACATCGTCTAAAGGGACTACATGGTCAATATCTCACCACGATCTTCTCGCACGACTCTTCATTTGTCATCTATAAAACGGCCACTCCCTTATCACAAAGAGGTACATCTGAACCCTGATATTTATTGTGCTAGTGCTAGTGCTTTTCTTTACCTAGCTTATATTCGTCTTGGTTTGATTCCCACGTTGGAGGGGTTTTGAACGGCCTTGCCCTGGCCGGTTACGTTTGTTCCCCTGTGTGGTCGTCCAAGTCATTGCTGAGGTCAAGTACCGAAACTACGATCAATTCTGATTATTGGTTGCTCGCCCCCAAATTTCTACCACAACACTTTTAACAAGCTTTCTTCATATTTATAACTCTCAAGTTTTTGTTTCTTCTTTCAGTTACTCAATCGATCTCTCTCCCTTGCACACCATTCTTGTTGGCAGAAACACTTAATTTTCTGCAGCACCCGCAAAAATACTTAGTTGTCAGGTAAT
>BRYE01000017.1:6670227-6672727 GCA_030159115.1 Actinidia arguta var. hypoleuca | reverse complement strand
TAAGCTGGTCATAAGCCTGTTCAAAGACCAGGTGTTAGTTTGAAACTGCACCAGATAACTAGGGCCGATTGCATTTTGATCTTGAGCACGCTCATAGCTTAATAGCTAAGGTTGTCCAATTTAATAATCAGTTTGACTATGTTACACCAAAAGGCTTGTATTTGCTTTATTTGCACATACAAGCGTGTTGTGTCAATTGCAATAGCTCATAAAGTTATTTGCTTATTTGTGCATTTGATATATCATTTGAAATGGCTAAATATGTGAGACTGAGGCTGTGTTTTGGATTATAGGAAAAGGAAAAGGAAAAGGAAAAGGAAAGGGAAAATTTAATGGATCAACGGTTCTTTATTTAATCATTTTTCTTTCTTTCTTTCTTTTTTTTTTTTTTTTTTATGAGATTTGAGGAGATTGTGTCATTTGAATTGGCTCATTATGTTTAACCAATTCCAGGTAAGGAGAAGTCACCGGATCTTGACGACAGAGGAAGCAACTTGCCACCCGTGATGATGGAGGAGGCGGAGGGGGAGGTGAGTTCTTCTTCGCATTTCTTGCCCTTCTAGGCTTCTTGAAAGATGAGGAAGACAAGGGGTCTTACCAGGATAGTAGGAGACAAAAAAATATTAGCCTACACTGGTATGAGGAGTTTTTTTTTTTTCGTCTGAAATTGAAGTTTGTATTGTATTCGTTTGTGATCAGTCGGAAATTATTCTATTAGCGTACACTGATATGAGGAGTTTTTTTTTTTCGTCTGAAATTGAAGGGTTTTTTTTCTTTTTTGGTAAATCTTATTCTTCAATTACAAGTGACTTTTCAAATTATTTCCTAAACTGAGGTGGTTTCAAGAAGTTGTGAGATGACTCGAGGCTTTTAAGTCGTAGCTGGAAACACGATTTCGATTTCAGTTTCACTATTTCTGCAAAACAGCTTCCATTTTCGTATTGTATAACTCGTTGAATCATGTTTATAATCACGATTTTAGGTCCAAAATTTTGTTTTGAAAAATAAAACCCGTTGAGTTTGAGAAATAACTCAAAAATTGTGTTTCATTATCTAGGTCCAAAATTACTTTGCAGGAAACTGTTTTGAGAGCCAAAATAATTCGGTTCCTATAAATTAAAAAAGGTATTGATTTATGCGCTTAACTTTTCACCAAATGCATTTTACTTTTTATTTTTATTATGTAAGATTGTAATAATGTCCTTAACAATTTTGCTCCTCACTCCACGTACAATTATGTTTTTATTTCTTTCTTTTTCTTGGAGGGGTAATTTTGGCATTTATTAAAAAATGCATAATAAATACAAAAAGTGGAGTGTATATGGTCAAACAATTTAAAAAAAGAAAAAGATCTTTTTAGTATTTTTTTCTGAAAAATAAGTTTCAAAATTGTTTGTTAAACAAGTTTTTAGTGTTTTGGAAAAATAAAATACTAATTTAAATATAGAATGCAAAAGTACCAAAAAGGACAATATGAAATCCTACTGGCCAATGTCTATTATTGTGGATCCAGGGTTAAAATCAGAAAAGGGTGTGGATAAGCTTGATCAGTAATGACTGTGAATGGGGTACCCATTAACACTTAATAATTAATTTTTATCTCATTGTTTTGTTTTTAGATTATTTTACTGATGCATTGTGATTATTCTGACTTGTTCCATCTGAATAACATCCATTGACGGACATATTCTGGGCAGAAAGGGGAGTATGAGGTTTCAATAAGAGATTTGTGGGTGGTTTTTAGGTGAGGGAGGGCAGTGGTGAAGAGAGAAGATAGCGAGAGGCGTTGGGACGTTTCTTGCCTTTGGGGCGTGGGCGTGGGCGTGGGCGTGGGCGTGGGTGTCCATTGGATTCCCCAAAATTTTAATGAGATTTATTTAGATTTGTTACTTTCACCCTCACGACTTATTTAGATTTGTTGCCTTCATCCTACGACTTCATGAAAAATCATGTTTTATTCTTATAATTTTTAAAAAGTACATTAATTTAGTAAAAAAAATAATATTTAAAGTGCTTGAATCTGATAAATTTAACTAGAAATAACTCTGACTTGGGTAAAAAATATCTGAAATGCTTATTAATCAGCCCATTAATCAAGAGTTTTTTTTTTTATCAAACTAAAGTAGTTTTAAATCAAATTTATTAAATCGAATCATATTAAAACTTATTTATTAAATTCATGCATTTTTTTAAAATTATAGGATCAAAACGCGATTTCTAACGAAGTCGTAGATCGAAAACATGATTTTTCTTGAAGTCGTGAGAATCAATAACTATTTCAGTAGAAAAATTGAGTTCATCTCACGACCAAGAGAAACTAAGTAAATCTAATTTAAAATTGTGTTTTTAACTCACGATTTTCATAAAAAATCGTGTTTTGACACTGCAATTTTAAAAAAAGTGCTTGAATTTAATAAATAAATCTTAAAGTAATTAGATTTGATAAATTTAATTAAAAACAACTCTAGTTTGGTAAAAAAAAAAACTTCATTAACCAAAC
>BRYE01000017.1:6645227-6647727 GCA_030159115.1 Actinidia arguta var. hypoleuca | reverse complement strand
ATGAAATAAACATTTAAATCTTAACAAAAAAACAAAAAGCTATCCAACAAAAAATGAGGATTAGCTAAATACAAACAAAACAAACCCAACTGATGATATCTATCAGACAAAACAAAAACAACCACATATTCAGCACAAGCAGCATCTAGGCAACAACCAAGAACTCAGAACTCCATGCATACAAGATGGAAACCTTGGAATCAGCACTTGAAAAACAGCCAAACCATTCTGAGGTTTGGCTGACACCAAGCAAACCATTGACCAGACGAGCAAACAAAATCGGCTCGATTGCACGAACAAACAGCAACAGCAACCACCGAAACAACCACCAAGCAGCATCCAAGAAGAGCCGCACAAGCCAATGATCAACTCACCGAAACCGGGGCTTTAAGACAAAGCCCATACCAGAATCAAAACACATGTACCCAAACACACAAGAGGAGGGGGGGGACCTAGTAGCATAGGCCCAAGAACCACTCACAAGGGGGGAGGGGGGGCGCTGGCTCTAGCCCAGAATACACACACACAAAAAAAAAAATCTATAGGATAACCAAGGCTACAGGAAGAAACCCATGATTTTCTTTTTCACACACACTAAAGGCTACCAGAAATAGCCCAGAAAACACCCTCTCTCCTCCTAACTAAAAACAACCACAGGCTTAAATAAATAGCCCAGATTTTTTTTCCCTTAGCCCAGAACACACGCACACCAACAGCAATGAGCCCAGGATTTTGGAATGGTCTGAACTCCTAACTTCCTGGGAGGCACAAGACCTCTATCGGAAGAAATAACTACCGGAATGCCAGAGCCCCTACACTCAAACTTTCCTATTGAGAACCCAGAGGATTTGCAAGTTAGCCAACAACCCAATCTTCTAGATATCTTCCTCCCCAAAGCATCTACCATCACAGGTCCTTGAAGTTTGGATAGAAACCATGAAGGGATCGATAAGTTTGCATCTTGATGTCTCTAATAATACTGGAAGGATGGAAACATTTCCCATCAAATATTTTCGCATTTCTATGTTTCCAAATACAGTACACAGTACATGCTATACCTATCCTCTTAGCTATAGCCGGAACCCCAGTACCTCTAGCCTCCTTTATGGTCCATTTGACTGCTGTTTTAATAGAGTTCAATTCTCTTGTAAAACCCAGCCATGCTTTAATGTCTAACCATACTTTCCTAGAAGTCCCACACCTAAAAAAAAAGGTGGTCTATAGTCTCCACATGATTCCCACACAGAACACAAAAAGTATCCTCAATGTGGTCCCATAAATTATCTCTAGTAAGCAGCCTCTCTTTAAGGCTCAGCCAAAGTATGAATGCATGTTTAGGCATAAAGGATCCATGCCACACCAGTTTTGTCCAGCATGGCTTCCCTCTTTTATCTTTGAAAAATTCGTAGCATGCCTTAACATTGAACTTTCCTTTATCTACCCATTGGTATAATCTAATCAAAGCAGCATGATTTGACCCTTCTTCTATCACAATTCTATCTCTGATTAGTCCCAGGTGCTTGATTATTTGGGAGTCATTTTTCCTTGGAACATATTCCCAGAAGGACCTATCTTTCATATACACATGGTTAACCCATTTTACCCACGAAGAATCTTTTTTGGATTGGAGATTCCAGATGGCCTTGGATAGGAGAGCCATGTTCCATGCACTAAGATCAATGAATCCCAGACCCCCTTCATTTTTTGGCCTACAGACTTCTTTCCAGGAAACAAGGGGCTTTTTGTGGACAGTGGCATTCCCTCCCCAAAGGAAATTTCTACAAAGAGATGATTTTATCTCTAAGACCCACCGGGATTGGCAAAATTGACAGCCAAAAACATTATACTCCTTGTAAAACAGACTTAATCAGCTCACTTCTACCGCATAGGAGAGATAAGCCCCAGCCCAAGCACTAATGTAATCAGAGACTTTTAGGATGAGAGGGCTAAACTGCTCTACGGTCAGCCTAGATGAGGCTACTGAAATACCTAAATACCTAAAGGGGAATTCACCTATATTGAAACTAGTAATGAGCTTTATCACCTCCATCTCTTGGGGACTAATCCCTGCCACACATTTGATTTTGAGGCATTAATGCAGAGAGCAGAGCAGTCCCCAAATTTATCCAAACATTCCATACTTAATCTAACTGATGTAACATCTCCCTTGGTAAATAGGATAAGGTCATCCGCAAATGCTAGGTGGGTGATGGACATCTCTGAACACTTAGGGTGATGGTTAAAATGGGGGTTCTTACTCAGCATTCCTAGGTTTCTGGATAGGGCTTCCAAGCAAATTGCAAAGAGAAAAGGGGATAGGGGATCTCCTTGTCTCAGCCCTTGCTCTCCTTTGAAGAATGCATGGAGAGACCCATTTATGGATATAGAATAGGTTGTAGTTGACACACACTGCATAACCCACTTTACAAACTGACCCGGAAAACTCAAACTCACAAGGGCATCTTCCAAAAACTCCCAATTAACAGTGTCATAGGCTTTC
>BRYE01000017.1:6637727-6640227 GCA_030159115.1 Actinidia arguta var. hypoleuca | reverse complement strand
GGGAGGCTAAAGTTTGCCACAGCTGGCAGACCCTCCTGAAGCCACTTGGTATTAACCATGGCTCTATCAAGTTTACTCCAAACAGTGTTATTAGATCATGTATAAAATAAACCAGTGGACCTCAAGTCCTCAATGCCCAGCTGGTAGCAACATTCCTGGAAATCTTTAGTTTCATACTGGGTAACAGGAAGACCATTGGTTTTTTCCTCACCTTTGAGGACAACATTAAAATCACCTAACAGAATCCATGGGATATCAATGGATGAACTGAACCTGCACAGATTCCCCCAAAGAATCCTTCTCTCCACCACCTTATTTAGGCCACAAACAAAACTGATATAGAACTTAATAGATGTAGATTTACAAGTGCCAGGCAATGAATTACCTGGGCATTGCTATCTTTAATCTATAAGTCCACCTTATCTCCTCTCCATATGATCAAGATTCGACTATTAGGAGAGTGCTGAAAGTTATCAGCCATTTCCCAACTTCTGAACTTCTTCCTAACAATCTCCATCATCCTAAGCTTCCTAATCTTTGTTTCTAAGATGCCCATAACTACTACTTTATACTTTTTGACATGATTAAGAATCCCATTTTGTTTTAGAGGCTTATTAAGGCCTCTAATATTCCAGGATCATATAATCATTATCTGCCTGTATTGGGTGAATCCCTCCCCAATTCTGCACAAAGGTCCGCATTGTTTGCAGCCTTCCCATTCTTTTCCATCCTTTTCTTATCCTTTTCAGACCTTTTATTTCCCTCTTTCCCTTTATTTCCTTGATGGCTTTGAGAAGTGGAGGGAATTTGTGGTTTGTCTAGGACTTTTGTTGCTGTAGCTATAGCTGTGGGCCTTCTACCTGACTGGTTTGTGCCTTTCTTTTGGGCAGCAGTTGGCCCAATGATCTGAACCTTTTGGTTTTGTTGGGAGCTATCCATTTCTTCCCCAACTCTGGAGCAGCTTTCATTATGGAATGGAATGGATTCAGTGACCTGGGCTAGGGTCTCTGGAATTTCTCCCTGAGACTGGACATGAACTTGATGAACATTGGTCCTCAGTTCCTCACTATTACTTTGCTATCTGACCTGGTCAGAGCTAGATACAAGTTTTGTTGTTTCTTCCTCTAGTCTACTTTTATTTTTCCTACCTTGTTTTGTTCTCCATTCCTGTTGGACTTCATGATTTTTGTTTGTTAGCACTGACTGGTCCTGTTGCAGAGTCTTTTATGTCTCCTGGACAGAAGGGCCTGCAGTCTTTATTAAGTCAGAAAGTCCTGCATCCTGCCCTGTGGGGATTATTTCAGTTGCCTGTTTTTCTTTTATCTTTTCCATCACTTTGCACGAGCTGACCGAGTGACCCATTACTCTGCAATTAGAACAGAATTTTGGCAGGTTCTCATAGTAGATAGCTTGCTTATGTATCACACCAGTTGGTAACTCCACCTCAATGTATTTTTTCAGATCCTTTGCCACTTCTATTTCCACAAGTGCTCTAGCATAGGACACTCTTTCACAGCTAGCCGTGAATTTGTCTATGCTTATGGGATTCCCTATCCTAGAACAAATCTTTGCTAGGGAGCTATTACCCCAAAGGGAAAGAGGTAAATTGGATAGCTGAATCCAAACTGGAAAACAACTTAAATCTTCATCCTCAAAGGAAAAGTATTTAGCCATGGTTTTTAGTAGAAGAGGTCTACCAAATGTCATGTATGGGCCACCCTGCATCACTTTGATTTTGGTGTCTTCCTCATAAAATTCAAATATAATCCGGCCACTTGCGTGGTGGTGGATACTGACCTCCACATTCCAACTTTCAACAATCAAGTCCAAGGCTTTCTTTCCTGGGAATCTACCTCCAAATTACCCAACAAGGCTGTGTTCCCACCTACTGGCAGCAGCTTCTACATCCTCTACAAGGAGCTTCACTGGTCCCTCTCCTACCTCAACCTTCTGGAGAGAAGTATCCTCACTCCTTTGATTATTTCCACTAAAAAGGCTAGCCCAGGTTTTCTTGGTGTGTGGATACTTTTTATTTTCTACTTTCTTCACAGGTGTTTCATTCCTGTCTAGGGTTTTCTTTCCCACATCAGAGCTGCTATCAGAGTCTTCTTCACCTAAAGTGCGTGAAAATCCCTCTGTCTCCTCTATTATCCTCGATAGGGATGCTATCAGCTTCCATTCCAACATTATCATCCTCAACAATTTCATTGTTATTGTTACTGGGTTCAGGAACATTGCTGTGGGCCTCACTCCTGCTTTTGGGTAATGTCCTAATGGAACTAGGAACCTCATTAGTTACTAATTTCCTTTGTTTGGCTATTTTGGTGACAGTAGTACCAGTAGCCCATCCCACTGGCATTATCTCTGTTCTAGCCAAAGCTTTTGCAAACATTGGGTCTGAGAGAAATTCTTCATCTTCTTTAGATGTACCCCCATGTTCCTCTTTCCTATTCCTATTTTTCCTGCCCATGTCAGAAGCTAGGTAACAGGAACATTGGCT
>BRYE01000017.1:6600227-6602727 GCA_030159115.1 Actinidia arguta var. hypoleuca | reverse complement strand
ATAATCTGGAACAACATCATTACTCCAAAGCATGCATGCATTTTAGGGCTGGGCATGAGTGATAGATTACTTATGGAGGACAGATTGCATGATCCGTAGGTAGACCAGGTTTGTTCTCTGTGTAGGGCCGAAGTTGAGTCAGGTGGCCACTTGTTTTTTCGGTGCAATTTTGTCAGGCAGGTATGGTCTACAAGCAAGATTTGGTTGGGACTTCACAGGACTCTCTCAACACTCAAGGCAGCCGTGAAATGGATCATAAAAGAAGCAAGAGGCATCGGCATTTAGACCAAGGTGAAGAAGCTGGCTTAGCCAGCACCATTTACTTTCTATGAGAAGCAAGGAACTTGAGAATCTTTGAAGGCCAAGTACAAACTCCGGAGGCAATAATTAGAAAGATTCAAATTTCTGCTTACGGTGTATTGAGCTATCTATACCCAGGCTTCACTAGTGTATAATTTGTTTGCTTCCTTTCTTGTGGCCTCCCTGTTTTGGCCTTTTGATTTAGAGTCAGGCTGTGTTTAGCTTGGTCTGGCCATTGGTCTTTTTGTCCTTCTCTTGGGCAAGCCTAAATATCTTTGTATATTTTTTTTGATCTATGAATTAATTTATTTACAGATAAAAAAAAATGAGATGCCTTTTATATATATATCATTGTTTTCCCATTTATGAGTCTTGGAAACAGCTCCACAATCCAATAATTCCTCTAGCATTTTACACAAAATTAGAAATATTGTAACACAGCTTTCCCCACCTCTCTCTCTCTCTCTCTCCTTATAAATATACAAACTAATAGTTATTATATTTTTTATTTTACTCACTGATTATTATGTCATTCAAGTGAGTTCTATTTCAAATTTTAAAGTTATTTCTTACGTCACATTGGTAGTGTAAAAAGTCAATAAAATTTATGAATTTGTAGCAGTTTCCTAAATATATTTGTCATGATAGAAGAACCGATAAGAATTAAGAAGCAGGAACGAACATGCATGGCACGTTCGAACGTACTAGATATATACTTTAATCTTTAATAAATTATGAAGCATATAATTAACCATCTACTATACTCCTCGCATAAGAGCCACTAGAATCCAATTTCTTCAGTTTATTTCCACTCAAAATAGCATTAAGAAAAAGCCTAGTAGTGTCAATACCCATGTGCCATCAAAATCCCTTGATGGTGATTCAATTAGCAATTCTCATGTGTGTGGATAGGGACATATTTGGAATTCTAAGTATTTTTTTTGATAACTCCCCGCCGTCTAATAGCGGAGGGCCCAATTAAAGTCAGCGTAAAGCTCCGTATAAATTTTTCGAACTCAGAAATTGATAGTACTTAAAAGGTTTCGAACTTGAGACCTTAAAATTGAGCAGACTTCTAAGGCTAGACCACTATACCAATCCCTGGGAGTTACCAGGTGATTTGGGGTGACAAAAGAGATGTTATCAACTTACCATAATTTTAAAAAAAAAAACAAGAAAATTTGAAATACAATATAATATTTTACTAACACAAATGACTTTAATTTTGAATTATCTCTTATCATTCCTAGAAATTGAGCTCATTTAGTCCTTGATAGAACTCAATGCCGTAAAATGATTTATATAGCCGACCCTAATTGATTGGACAAATACTTGATTTGGTTTGGTATTTCTATAAATTGAGTTAAGAGTTGGTAATTTTATCAGTTCTTTTTTAAATTTGTACACAATAAATGTGTCAGATATTATAATTTAGAGGTGCGAATTTTTATAGTTTGAAATTATTTTACATTTTTTTTCGATCCATCATGTGTGAAGGCTAACGCTAATATGCAGAAGATCACACATTCATGTCATGAGATCTTTAATAATAATTCAATCCAAGTTCACAATGTTGTTTAGATCCAGTTCTAAGTTCTGTATAACTTTTTTGTTGCATTATTGGCTTAGTTCAACACATGGTATAAACTCCTAAACTTCATCACAGGGCATAAAGTCAAATTAATGTACATTTTCTGTTGGGCTGTGTTTGGATTAAGAATTTAGTGAGATGAATTTTTTTTTGAAAAAAATAGGAGATTCCTTAGTTTCGAAATGCTGGATCATTTAACTTTTTTATTTATTTTATTTTTTTTATTACCAAATTCTTGATTCTAATACAACTTTAAAAAAATAGTAATGATATATAAACAGAGAGTTTATATAAAATCTTCCAACAAAATAACTTGACTTTTTTGTGGATCTTTTATTTCAAAATAAAATACTCACCATTGGAATTTTATTTTCAGAATCATCACCGCTACATCATTCGGATGCTACTTTCTTCATAAAAATTCTTGTGAAATAGCATTTTTTAAAAATAATAATAATATTGCCTTTGATTAACATATCACCAACAAGGGGAGCATCTTTTTAAATTTTAAATAATGTCAATTGTTATGTTTAATTCGTAAGAAGGATGTGGATAATTAATTCCTTCTCTCATTATAAAGTGAACCTATCAACAAATATTCTACCTGTT
>BRYE01000017.1:6557727-6562727 GCA_030159115.1 Actinidia arguta var. hypoleuca | reverse complement strand
AATTTTGATCAAATAGTTAAAAAATTCACTAAAATAAAAAAAAAACTCAAAAAATAAAATAATTAAAAAATCTCAAAAAAAATTAGGCCAAATTGGGGCTAAATGATGGGAATATGATTATGAAATTTTATGATACTTACGTTTAGAATGAATTGAAATACTAAAGTGATTCTTAATTTCCTAATCCAATCGGAATCACATTCCCAAATTAAGATTCCACCGCCCTCTCTTGATAATATCAGATTCTTAGCTGAATGGGATCGCAAAGGACGATTCAAATCTAAAGCACCTGGTTTGGTTTGGATTGTATCTAGGCAGGTTAAGCTTTTATGGGTTCCGTTTTAAGTTAGCTTTTATGGGTTCAGTTTTACGTTAATTTTAATAATTTAAATTATTTATATTATATATTTTATTGTTAAAAAATTACATTGATTAGACAGTTCAGTATCTATTTAGTATTGTTTTATAACTTAATAAATTAGTATGACATATATGATTATATTTAATTATTTTGATATAAATTGATATTTATCGTGTTACGCCCATGAATATAAACTTTTACAAGTCTCCTATAAAAAGGTGATGCCAGGAATAATTTTTTAGATTTTTTGTCTTAATTTTTGCATTTCTTTGCTTCTATTAACAATTTTTAGTTTTTAGTTAAAATTTGACAAAGAAATTGAAAAAAAAATCAATTAGAGACAAATAATATAGATAAAATGATTTTGTCTTTGATAAAGTTTGTTCAAAAAAATTACAAATTTTAATATAACTTTTAAAAGAATTAATTAAGTCAAAATGATACCAAATTAACACAAATAAATACAAAAAAAAAAAAAAAAAAAAAGATTGAGCAAACCAAACTAGTTAACTTCACAAAGGAAATAAAAAGTGGATGTATTTTGTCTTTCTATAGTAGAAAATAGATTTACAAATAGAATTTTATATAGAAACTCAGCCACATATTATTTTTTTAAAAAAAACTTCTTAAAATTCTTTTAAATATATGAAAATTGAATTAAAAGTTACAATATTTTTATATTTTTAAATTTCTCTTATCAATAATAACGGGCAAAATATATTTTTTTTATCAAATAAAATTGTTTTTACTAAACATTAAAAACTCGCAAATCAAAACATCTAAATTAACTCAAAAATTTGTTGTTACTGAACTTATGTTGTTTTTTTTGTTACTGAATTTATGTTAAAAGTTGATTATTCAAAATATTTTTTGTAATTATCAATGTTTGGAATCAATGTTCCTTTTTCCATAAATTATTGATCTGAATAAATTATTAGATCAATTATTTTTTAAAAAAAATACTTATTTATAAATAAAAAATAAAAATAAAATAATTTATAAATAAATGGAGTGCTAAGAAAAAAGAGAATGTTAATTTTATTTTAATTTTTATTTTAAGAAAATAAATTTTTAAATCTTAAATTTAAGAATAATCTTGTTATTTTTATATAAAAATTAATTCTCTAAATTTTTTTTAATAATAATTTAAAAAATAAGGGAGTCAGTTAAATGTAGCCAAAGAACTTCAAAGTTATGGAAACCTTTGGAATGAGTTTTGATGTGAAATGGGACCCCCAAAGGACGATTCAAAGTAGACTCAACGTCTTCTCTTCCTGACTTTCCTAATTTTTTATGAGTCTCTGAACCCGGAATATTTTTGTACTATTTCTTTTCTTTTATTAACCTTTTTTAAGTTTTAGTTAAAAATTGACACACCTGATATGCTCAAACAATGAAGTCATGGACCATCCGATCTCACTCCAATTGATCATAGATGATCTGCGGCTCGATTCCTCTTGCCAAATCAAGTCGTAGTCGAAGGGTACTTTCTCTCTTCTCTTCTCTCCCTCTCTCTTTCTCTTTCATCTTTTGGTTACAATAACTCACTCTGTTTCAATTTTGTTCTGCTCTGTTTCTCTTTCTGTTTCCTAAAATGCAACCTGGGTATTCACAAGCTTCCTTATATGGATTTGTCCCTAATCTCGGGGTATTTTTGGCTTTATTGCTCAGTAGTGCTCTCTCTTCATCATTGTCTCTGTTTGATGATGAGTGCTTAAAGAAAAAAGAAAAAAAAGTTAATAGATTTCTTAGTAAGATAAATATATAAATTGATTATTACCCAAAAAAATATATATAAACTAATGATTCATGTTGAGTAGAAATCTGGGGAGCAACCATTAGTCAGAATTATTCAAGGTGGTGACCTTGGTCACCTGTACAGAGAGACAAACGTTGCTGGAAGGAATGAGGCCACTCAAAACCCGTCTGGCATGACGATGAAATCGTAGGAGAGAAATATTATAGAGAAAGCACAAATAGAGAGATCAGAGAGCAATGACTTAAGAATCGCGATTGTAGTTACCTCTTTTTTGAGAATAATAAGCAGATTTTAAAGACATGTAAGGAGATCGCGACGCGATTATCAAACAATCAGAGAAGGAAAATTTGACCGGAGACATCGGTGTAATAAGCGGAAATTACCTGTTTCCACAACTATAGGAGACTGTGGTGAAGATAGGCCAACTCGAGATTGTGTTTGCCTCGATTTGGAGAATTGGTGACATGAACTACCGAGCAACAAGTATTGGTGACCTGGAATGCTGGGAGGAGGACACGAGTGAGGCAATATCGCCTAAAAAGATAAGTGGCGACCATGGGCAACATATTGGCGACATGACCCTCTCAGATTTTGGCGACATAGTCATCTCATAAAATTGTTGGATCATATTTTCTTTTGGAGTAGTTAGTTTGAGTAGGTGAAAATTCATTCCTCATCAGTTATCCCCTATTTGTGATACTGAGGAGACAAACTTGGTATCATCAAGAAAAAACAGATGAAACATTGCTGGTAGGTGAGGTAAGCATGTAATGATGAATTTTCCGCATGAGTGATGCGTGTCAGTTGTTGACAAGGGGTGCGTCCCTTCAACTACAACAACTAGGAAATGTGCATGGCAAGCGAAGCATCACTGGATCTTGTCTGTTAAAGTGGTTCAATCTTAACCGTTTGCCCTCCCTATAATAGGTTGCTCCTCCGCACTTTCACTTTCTTCTTTTGAGCCTTAAACTTCATCCATATTGCTCCAACATAAAACCCAACCGTCTCGCCCCCTTTTTGCTCCGCGCCAACTCTATTCGCCTAGTAAGTATTCATAACCCTAGCACTTTGTATTGTTTTGTGGTGTTTTCTAGTTTATGTCCAGTGAGATCATTGTAGAAGACTTAGAAAATTTGCTCCCTTCTTGGGTTTCTGACCACCTTGGAGCCTGCCACACTATTGGGACCGAAGTCAGTGAGTATCCCGCATCGCCACTCCCAGGATGATCCTCAATTAGTCGAGGATGCTAGGTCTCCTCTCAAGAAAGAGACCAATATTATGACCCAAGATGAGTTAAACAATTTGTAGAGTCGTGTCTCTTCCCAACGAGAGTCTGAATGAGATTCCCTGAAGCTAGCGAGATCATTATATCGGCTCGTCCGGACAAGGTGTCCTTCTACGAGGCTGCTTTCTCAACAGTTATGCGCTTCTCATTCCATCCCACCCATGGAGGATCTTGGGATTTTACAATATCTGCCCTGCCCAACTAGCTCCAAACGCTTGGCGAAGAATGATCAGCATTTTGGTGTTATGGTGATAAAAAATGTTTTCCCTTTCTTTGGACTAGTTTAGAAATTTATTTAGCTTGTTCACAAACCCTAAGCCAGACTAGGGCTGGATTTACTTTAAGGAGAGGCCCGACCTCACCATTCTAGGATAGTACTAAGCAACATCAAGGGGTGGAAGAAGAAATTCTTCTTTGTTTCAAGAGATGACTGGGAGTTCGCCCATGGACTATCTCGGGAGCTTGGGATTCCGAGGTCGTGAAACACCCCAAGTTAGCATTGTTCGCTTGTATTATCTCCTTTTCATATGTTGTTTATTTTCTTTACTTGTTCTGATATCGGATGTTTTTTAGATCATCTATGCAACAAGGTGCCCTCCTTAAATGAGGTTAAGAGAGAAAGGTCGGACGCTATCGTCAAAGGGTTGAAGCCGGGGGAATGTACTCGATCAAGAACATCATCAACTTAAAGACGTTCTTCAAGTATTTCTCCCCATCTCCACAACCAATGGTGTCTAGTGGGGGAGCCAATGGTGAGAGGGAGGAGAACATTGGTGACGTGTCGCATGTCCGAGCTGACGAGGGTTATTCTCGCCATTCTCGAGATGACTCTTTGGTGGAATATGTAGGAACCATTAGGGGGAGCTAAGGAAGAGGATTCTATCTTCCCTTCCTGATGACATGTTGATGAGGGTAACTGGGGGTATTCAGCCCCTATCCTTTATTATGTCAGACCCAAGTAACTCTAGCTCCAAGATCTGGTCAGATTCACTTTTGCCCCCGAGCTAAGATCGGATGGTATCACTCTCTCTCTTTATCTTCCCTTTTCATTTTCTCACTTAATTCAATTCTTTTTCTTGTAGCGATGTCATCAAAGTTTGACTTGAAAAAAGCTCACCAAGAGGGCCCAAGCAAAGGCCATCCCAAAGGCGACTGCAAAGACTCCACTCTCGACTGGGGGCAAAGGAATTCACATCGGTGAGAGGCGGCTGAAGAAGGCTAAGGCAACCTAAGATGCAACCTCTAAAGCTTCTCCATCCAAAGGGAAGACACCTCTAAAGGCGACCAAGACGGTCAAATCTACCGGCATCCTAGACCTGTTGACGTCCTGAGTTGCACTGACTCATTTGGATGGTGGTGAGGAAGGCACGTAAGTCCACCTAGGAGCGATCCTTTAGCTTTAAGCTTTGGTGGTCAAGGACCCAGCAGTGGCGGAGAAGCTGGTCCAAGCTTTCCTTCTTCTTGTCGACAAGAAGATGGCAAGCAATATGGAGTTGGACGAGGTAGCCACCCAATTCTGTCACATATACAACGAGGTCGGTAAATTCGAGCGCCTCTACTTGACTTTTATTTCCTTTGCCCTTCAGATTCTAACT
>BRYE01000017.1:6535227-6547727 GCA_030159115.1 Actinidia arguta var. hypoleuca | reverse complement strand
CCAATCAATTTATTTTCTTTGAGAATAACAACTAATGGATTGAAAGTCATTTTAATCTTGAGGATCATATATAATAACAAATATGATAAAAAATTAAAAATTAAAATTCAATCATTAAAATATGGTTTTCTCTACCAATATTTTAATCCGCCAGTAGCTTATTATACCGCCAATAGCATCCCTCGATGGAAGGTTCTCTACTATTTAACATTTATCTAGACAAGTGAAAACCTATTAACTTTACTATCTAAGCAAGCAACAATGCTAACTAAAATTAAATAGCTGACTCAGTTTTGGTCCTATAAATAATAGCAGTAACTCAGATGATGATGATACTATTATTTATAACTAAGTGTATATCATCACTAAATTCTAGACTATTGTCTCGTAATGAATTACTCAGATGAAGAACTCAATACTTACAACTACTAGAGTTTATACTCAGTGAATCCGTAACTTATTCCATCCGATTGGGAGGTTGGTACTAAAATCAACACATAAAATAAATTATTTTACTTATAAACTAGTGATGGAGACTATGTAATTTATGCATAATAAATTTTCTCACTCACTTAGTCATTTAATACATGAGGGATATCATGTATTTAATTATCTAATAAATATAACATTTTAATATTGGTAACTCATAAATATGCAGCAAATAAAATTTTAAATTCCCTTCACTTAAATTTTTTTTAAAATAAAAGAATTAATTTTACTTTCTAGTTGAACATTTATAAACCAAAACTAAAATCTTAAATTTATATAATTAAAATAAAACTTAAAAGTTATTAATCTATTATTCACGTTCTCCCATGCTAATAACAATACAATAAGAGCATAAAAGATAATAATCATAGACAAACAAGATATAATCAAGATCCTGGCTATTACGGTCATGTAGTCACTCCAAAGTGATCCAGTTGTATCATGATATCACCAAGAATTCTTGATTGCCACTAACGCACGGGGCGCGCTGCCCCCAATAACGGGGATTGACCTAAATGAAATACCACATCACATCTTTCAATTTTCTGTCCTAGTTCTTGTGCCATTACTATTCTTCTGTCTTTGTATACAACAGATTGTATTTTTCAAAACAGTGGAGTTTCAGAATAAAAAAAATTAAAATCTCCAAAAAATAATGGAGTTTCATGCTTAAAAAAAAAATTATTATATCAGATTCCATGCCTCCTAAAATCGGAGCTCACAATCTAAGAATTATGTAAAAACTATAATTACACAACATACATGTAAAAACTATAATAATCAAATAGAACGCTGCAAAATAGAGGTTAGCACAAGACCCACGTTCTACCCTAAGCATGCATGGAATCGATTTTTGGAGAACATGGTCGGTATTATACGTATACAGTATCAAACAAGGCTCTGATACCAATTGATGAGAACTGCGAAATTTTCATGACCGGGTCATAGTGCATACGTATAATACCAAAACATTTGATTTCATCTAATTAAGAAAAACTAATCTACATAATTAGAATCATACCCTCATCGATTCTAAAAAAAATAAGTATCAGCCGCTCGATCACAATCTCAAGTCTTTTGTTGTATTTCTCATACACGCCTTGCTACAAAAAGAGTGGGCTCGCGGCTGATTGGATTCTTCGAATAATTTTTTTAACCCTAATGCTATATAGAGTGCGTATATATAAGCTACAACAGAGATCAAAGACTCAATTTGATTAGACCTCTTACACAAATAAGGATTCTTAATTCAACTAGGATTAATCCCTATTTATGTAAATTATAATTAAGTCCACTAAATAATTATAATTGCACTCCTTGTTACACTTGAATTATATTTTGAGCTTCTATTTTATTAAATGCTTATTTATCTCCCCACATCAAGATCACAACGTCTATTAAATTAAATTATTGATAATTAAATTTAATAGACTATTTAATTCCTTGAGACTGTCGACTTAACTTATTTGATATATTGGATTCATAATTCACTTGAAGGGTTTGACATAATCAAAACTTATAAGCTTCTTTAAGGGGGTATCATCAATCCCTGTACTGGGATGTAAATTTCATCAATAATTAATATTCACCATACACGTAATATTATTGCCCAACTTATTTAGTTTATTGACCATAAAGAATCTCATTCTTTCATGAATCGAAACAATAAATATTAAATGCATGTCTATATTTATTATATCATGATTAAGAGTATAAACACTCATAATAAATATGAGGTATTAATTATTTTATATAGTCAGTATAAAAATAATTACCTCATCACGGTCCTAGTCAATACACACAAAGTATACTAGTGCAATGAGTTGGAACTATACCGTTCTCTATAGTCAAGACAGACCTATTAAATTTTGCGCTACAGTTCTACTGATGATGTGTTCAGTTCCATCTAAGACTATGAATGATAATTTTATATTCCATAAGAACCAATGATTTATCTTCCGTGTATAAGTTGTACTCTATACATTAAATTATTTACATTATAGATTAAAATAGACACACATGCATAAATATTAAATAAATAATACAATGCAAAAATTGCTTACACAGATTCTCATTAAAATTGAATAACTAAATTTATTAATAAATACTAAAATTATTACACAAAACATGTATTTTAGTATAAATCCCTAACACTCCTCTCATAGGTTAAGGCTTTCTGAAATAAGGTTTATCTCGGATTCAAGCGAGAAGTTTGTAGATTGATTCTTTGAATACCATGTTGACCCCCTACCTCACCTGACTCTGGTAGTCAATCGAGTTTTCCTTCTACTTCTTGTATAGACCCTCACCCTTGGTAGTAATCCCTATAGCTTCTCCTTCTGCTTAACATCGTCCTCCAACCAGGCTAATATCTCGACTCGGGACATGAGGTCCCGGAGGTCGGTTGGAGGGTTGAGCGTCAAGTTTTCCCAAAGCCTCTCCCCAGGAGTCAGCCTTAGTTTGTAACTCACCACTGCAACTCCTCAGAGCACTCCTCGATCTTGTTGTATGTCTCACTGTATCATTTGCTGTAGTTCCTGATTGTCTCGTTCTTGCCCTTTCTGAGTGTCAATAGGGAACCTATGCCCTTCAACGCCTTTGTGTTGATTACGAGCCGAGATACAAATGACTCGGTTAGTTGATAGAAGTTCTCTATTGACCTCGCGGGCAACTTGTCGAACCATTTCAGCCTAAGGTCTCCTAAACTTGAGGGGAACACGCGACATGTTAAGGTGTCCATGTGATTCCAAAGAGCCATTATTTGCTTGATGTTGCTTACGTGGGACCTTAGATCTGACTTTCCGTCGAATAATGTGAATCTCGGTGGCATAAATTTCTCTGGTGGGTCCATTCCCTCGATGTCTCAGGAGAATAGTGTCTAGTATTTAGGGTTGCTTGTCCCGAATCATACGGGCCGCCGAACTCGCGGGGTGTGACCTTGCTCATTGTGGCTACTATTCGGCCATCAAGTTTAGTCCGTAGATCCTCTTCTCAAACTTTCTTAGCATTGAGTCGCTTGCAGAGATCCACATCAGCCTTAGTTTGGTTAGGTGATCTTTTTTGCTTGCTTGTGGCTATAGTCTTGCCGGCAATTTGGCTATTGTCTTCGCTTCCAAAAGTGAATTTCTTACCGCAAGTGTACGAGTCGCGAAGTAGTAATAAACTCGAAATACGAATATCGATCCCACGAGGAGCAGTGCCAAGGTGAACGCAAAATACTATAAACACTAAGATTCAATCCTAACGTAATCCTAACTTATGCTTCAAAAAGAGAATAAAAATTATGTTTTTGATTTTTGATTGATTTAAATTAAAGTACGAAAGCAATTAAAAATTGATTTGAAATTTAATATTAAAAACGACTCAGAATCAATTGATCCAACCAATCGAGTTTCTCGGAATTTCAATGTAGGCTTCGTATAACTCAAATCCTTCGACTACGTCGTGAGTCTTAGATTTGAAAGATTTAGATTTTAAAAACACTTGTTCTTACAAACTTCAATTTCTAAAATAAATCTGGTTATTTTAATCATGGTCGTGCATTATCGATTCGAGCAACACATATACTGAACCCAATGCACGCATAAACGTTACAAGGCAGCGTATATACTGAATGAGAAATTCATGCATATGCGTTACCGAACATAATAGGACGTTCAAGTTTTTAAAAGTATTTAGAACAAAGAATAATAATAATAAAAATTAGAAAGATCTAACGGTGGATAGTATTTTACCTCAATTATTCATCCTCGATCTCCAATCGATCTTCACAATCGATCCTGAGTTGGGAAAATTAGCTACGCATGGCTATGAAAAATAAATAATTAAATATAAAAAATATTCTGAAATATGAACACTGATATGAATATTTAAAAATTAAAAAATATAAATTAATGATAGAAAAATTATAAAACAATGCGCATAATTGAATAAAATCGTAAATCAAATTGATTAAACATAAATTGAATGTAATAAATTATAAAACTATTGAAAACTATAAAAAACTAAGGTAGGAGACTGTAAAAAATCTTAAAATATAATATCTTATTCAAAAAATTATAAGGAAGTATACATAGGCTACACAATTCTAGTCCTAGCTAGATTAGAATTCTTGCCCAGTTTTTCTTCTTACCCGTGTGTTCCATCTTGATTTTGACTACTTTAGAAATTGATTTAGACAATACTTATTAGAGATAAAGTAGCATTCCTTGAAGTCTTCTTTTCAACTTATCAAAAATTAGATAAATCGGACATCTGAGTAAAAGGTAATGGTCAAAATACTGAAATAGTTTTTTCAACAAAATTTGTTAGCGTTCGAACTCTAGTTCCTTTGTCTTTTTGGAGTTCGAATGCTGAGTACAATTTTGCTCTTCTTTAATTTTTTTTTATCTTCTTCATACCCTATTTTGGGGTCTTCGGAGTCTAATTCTCGCGATGCTAGTTAGACGTGAATTTGCATAACTTTGTGAGATCTTTTTAACGGCATGTCTGTTATTTCATTTCGAGTTACAAGTGAAAACTTTCATAATTCTCGAAATATATACCGGTAATGGCTCTCGATATACATGCCTGCATTCCGAATCATTTTTATGGCTTCAAATTCTCTTCTTTATCAATATTTTCTTGCAATGAACTCAAACACGATTTTAAGTACGAAACACAATAAAAATATATAATTAAACTAATTTAGGATCAATTTAAGTTGATTTAACGGCGTTTGGACCACAATTATTCAGTCCAATCAGCTATCCAAAGTAACGTAGGACCCTCGTTATCTCCCATTTAGCCCTTCGCGAGGCGGCTAAGATGGGTCTTTGTTCCCCGCTATCGATGGTCCTTCCCCAGCCATTTGGGCTATTTTTAGCTGTTGTCGACCAAAATTTGTGCCATTTTGGTCAACTGTGTCTGTAGGCGTTGAATGGTTATGTCATGGCTGTCCACTCCTCCAGGGAGTAACCGACCTAGACTCTACCAGGAGGTGGCCTTTCTCGCCCTCTGGGCATCTTCCAATGGTTTACCCCCTCTGTGCCCCAGAGTTTTAGGTCTATGAGGGATTTCCCTGCGAGTTTCTTGGCTATAGGAACGATTGTTGCTCTATGATGCTGTTAGAACTTGCTCTGCGAATGTTTATAATCGATTTCCCATAAATGGCGCCAATTGTGGGGTATATATATTTGAGGGATGAGAGAAAAGAAATCAAGGATAGACACTTGCGGAGATTCTATGACTGTGTTGGTGATTTTAACCCGTTGTCCAGCAATGCCCTAGCTGTAACACCGAAATAGTAAGTCCGATCGCCAGAGTTATTTTCAAAAAATGGCTCTTTGATGATCAAATTAGATGACCGAGAATGTATATATAGAGAAAGTGTATTATGTTCTAATAGAAAGGTTACGCGTACCTTAGTAAGAACAATAATTCCCTTTTTATTGCCTAGCTCGATGCGTGCCTTGATGCGTTAGGTGTCTTGTTATCGGATAGACTACAACTCGGCACATATGGGCCAACTACTGTGTCGGTGAGTAAGTAACTGACCCAGCCATGCCCCTACGACGTGGTTAGTAGCTCATTATCAACTGTCGATGTCTCCATCCGGGCGTGGGCTCTGATGTGCAAGTCACCTTCTGTCCCCTGACATCCATTGGGATCATCGCTGACGGTTGCCTCTTGACATTTGTCTCTGATAGGGACTGCTCCGAGCTCCAGCGCAGAGAATCTCTGAGGTTTCTCTATAACGATAGCTCAACAGAGATCTCCGCCCTAGCAAGGCCAGTGCTCAATAGTGTCTGCACCGAGTTCCAGTATAGGGAACCACTGAGCTTGCTCCTGTAACGATAGCTCGTCGGAAGCCCCTGACCTTGCAAGGCCAGATTCTGTCATTGTGTGATTAGTCCCCTTACAATTATATATGGATAATTAAAAACCAACTCTTGGTGCAATTAAAAGTGCACAAAAATTATCTTGGAATGAGTGGTAGCTTGGATGCACCTAGGGGGAGGCGAATGAAGTCAACTATTACACTAAAGTTTTGAAAAATCCTAATCGTAATGATATAAAAATCGAAAAAATATACAAAAAAACTCATATAGAATGATGTGAAATACTTGTAGACCAGTCATCTAGAAACAAAGAACGTTGAAGTACTTTTTAATTATAATAATGTCATTGCCACATTATTCTGGTAATAATTTTTGGATAGTAATTCTGATAGAATTGTATTTTTCAAACCCTAATTTTATCTTTATCATCAACAATTAATATTTTCAAATTATGCAAGTTCATCACCCCAAAATTAAAGTTAGTATCATTTTTTTTGCATAAATTATGAAATCTTTATTTTATAAGTGTATTTGTCTCAACAAGGTTATAAGGTTAAAATCTTACGTTCGCTATTGAGTGATAGCTTTAATTGTTACTTTACAAGATAAAGATATTTTTTTGGACAAAATTGGAGAATAGAATTTATGGGTATTCACACATTTGCATGATTAATTTTAGAATTTTAATCAGGGTTCTTGAAGCGCAACTACAGGAATGCAATGTCTAACATCAAGAGCTTAACGAGGAGAGGAGCCAAGGTCATGCATGGTGTGGATGCAACCCAAATGGCAAAACATTTTGTGTTTGACGGAATGACTTTTGATCGTATAGTTTTCAACTTCCCACTTGCTGGTTGTTTTCCAAATGAATCACGAAAGATGCAATTACGATGAGTACATTTCAGCTACTTCATACAGGATTCATTTTTTCAATTGGCACCAGATTTTCTGTTCTTAATTATTTATTTCTTATCTTCATACACTCTCAAAGACACGATGGTATCTTGAGATTCATTCATTTAATAATGCATTCTCAAACACACGATGGTATCATGAGATTCAGATGTTTAATCTATATTTTTTTTTTCAATACATCTTATGATATAGAGTATAACTTGGATTGCTTTGGGGTAACTTTTTTAATTCTACGTACTAATAAATTTATTTGAGATATGGTCTTTGACAAAACTGATACCAATGCTCTAAAACATCTATATTTTCCTCTTGCAGGCGACAGCGAAAATTTGTGCACATGTTTATGAAAAATGCTAAAAAGATAATCAGTAAGAGGAGAGAAATTCAAGTTTCTCACAAATCAAACAGGTTCTTTCGTGAATGGAATTTGAAGCAACTTGCATCAAATGAAGGGCTTCGGCTTATAGAGTCACTGCATTTCAGATTCACCGATTATCCAGGATATCACACCAAGTATGGGTTTGGGAGTGACAAGAATTTCAATTGCAATCCCAACAAAACTTACAAATTTGGTCTTAAAATCTGAGGTGATGTACACATAGAGAGGACTTTAAAATGGTCATGCTTATTCCTTGGTGAATGGATTGCTAAATCTTGTTGTTGGAAGAATAATACATAATTTAGAAAAACAGAAAAGTTCTATAAAATCGAATAAGAATAGATTACAATAATAAAATTGAAAAGAAATATTGTTAAATACAATGAACAAAATTTGCAAACCGAGTTGAGTCTCATGTTTCACACGATCTCCTTAAGGCTGATTCGTCCCTCACCAGTGTGTTAATTCAATAAACGTCGCCTCTTAGGATAAAACAACAAACTCCGGAAAGTGTTAGCATGACACTAACCGGCCCATCAAATTCATAGTGTTTCTGATCTCTCTCTATAGAGAAGACAAAAGGTTGAAAAAAAACTCTCTCAGAGTAGTGTGTAGTGTGTGCTCTTAGCTATTGTTCATTGCTATATGTTTAAAACAAATGAGAGAATGACTTTATATAGGTGGGAGCATTGTCATTCATTACTGCAGCTATGAATTTGCAGCTATTATTCTCATCATAATGTGATAAAAATGATTGTGTAACAGCATAGTCATTATTCTCTTATAATTACAGTTATTAACCTCATTTTAATATACAATATGTCATTCATATTTTTTTCTTCAAGAAATGGATGAAGTGAATTTGTCAAGATGGTTACTATATGAAAATATAGGTTTTACGGAGACCTTCCAATTTGTGTGAGGATTTGTACAGTGAAAGAATGGTAAATTTTGTGGCAATAGTGGTGAGATCACAGTTTCCGTAGGATTGGGTGGTGTTTGAATCGATGATTTACTAAACTACTAGAGGAACGTATAAAAGAAAAAAAAAAGTTAATAAATTTAGTGGCTTATATTTATATTTATGAGTAGACCATTCGCCCGGGGACCCATATGTTATTGTTCTGAAAATTATGACGTCAGGCTTCCTTTCATTTGTTAGGTATCATCTTAATTGATTGGATGAGACCCTTTGGCGGAAAGCTCCATTTATGCGAATGTTTTTAAGCTATTTTATCTACTTTCGTTTTTCAATAAATTCTCACTGGGTCTTTCCTGAATTGTTCCCAGTGACTGTTGAATATTTTTTATAGATTTTGTTATTTTTCAGAAAACGAATTTTAGAAAACAATTTTTTTCATTTTCATTTTCTTTTATCAAATCTTTAATTTAAACACATATGAATGTTAAGATTGTATTTGGATCAAGAATTTTAAAAAAAAAATATGGAAAAAAAAAAAAAGAAAAGAAAAGGAAAAATTGAATCATTACATCCTTTAATTTTTTTATTTTTAATTTTTATTTTTTTTCACTAAATCATTGATCGTTGTGTTTGGATTAATGATTTGCTGAGAAAAAATAAAAATTTTATTTCTAAAATTAGTTGTGTTTGGACCAACAATTTAATGAGAGAAAAGAAAATACAAATACAAATAAATAAATAATCCAATGGTACCAAATAATGATTAGATCGTCTAACTTTTCTAATTTTTTTTTCTGTACCAAATTGTTTAATCAAATACAACTTTATGGTGTAAATTTAAGTTTGACTAAGTTTGGCTGCACACAAGAGAGAGAGAGAGAGAGAGAGAGGTCCTCTTCTAATTTATTTTTGTGGATAATTTATGTTTTGTATGTGGTAGAATTGTAATTATCAATGTTTCCTTTTCCTGTCAATTATTGATCTAAATAAATTATTAGATCAATTATTTTTTTTTAAAAAATTATTTATTCATAAAAACATAAAAAATAAAATAATTTACAAATAAATAGTGTGTTAAGGAAAAAAAGAATGTTAATTTTATTTTAATTGGTATATTAAAAAAATAAATTTGAAAGCCCCCAAAATTTAAATAAAATTTTGTTATTTCTGCATAAAAATTAACTCCATAAAATATATTTTAACAATAATTTTAAAAATAAAAAAATAACTATTATTTTAAAAATTATGTGAGTTCAGAACTTCAAAGTTAAGGAAACGTTTGGAATGCGTTCCTTTAATGTGAAATGAGACCCCAAAAGGACGATTCAAAGTGGACTCAACGTCTTCTCTTCCTGACTTTCCTATTTTTTTACGAGTCTCTGATATAAAAGCTCGTGCCCCGGAATATTTTTGTACTATTCCTTTTCTTTTATTAAGCTTTCTTAGGTTTTAGTTAAAATTTGACAAGAAAATAAATTGCAAACCATAAAAATATTGAACCATATTTGAAAAAAAAAAAAAGATGAAATACATTGACCTTTCCTGAGATTTCGGATTAATACACAAAGCACCCATAATATTTGAGAAATTACAATGACCTCTCCTGAAGTTCTAGGTTAATACACAAAGCACTTCTGACGTCAATCGTCTGTTAACAAGATTGATGGTCCATTTTTTTGACAAATTTACTATATATCCCATAAAGATGTTGATTGAAGACAAAAAATAATAGTATTTTAGACATAAGAGCATTTAACTTAAGTACATAGACAATATGTGATCGATTTCTATCACAATTTTAAATATATTAATAACATAAATGGGATAAATGATACAATTAAATAATTAATGGGCCAATATAATTTATTTTTTGGTCATTCAATCAACATTCTTATAGAGTATATAGTAACTTTGTAAAAAATAAGGATATTTATGATATTCCAACCACTATTCAGCCGGCATCATGGAGGGACAATCAATCTTGCTAACGGACGATTGACGTCAGGAGTACTTTGTGTATTAACCCAAAATCTCAGAGGTGGTCAGTGTAAAAGGGAGGGAATATGTTATAAGTTTCAAATCTCAAGGAAGGTTATTGTAATTTTTCAAACGTTAGGGGTACTTTATGTATTAACCCTAAATATCAGGAAGGTCAGTTTAATTTTTAAGGCCCAGTTTGGGTTATGGACTTTTTTAATTTTTGTAGTTCCTTGTTTTCCGATAAAATGACCTTTTATCTTTAATTTTAAATTTTGTTCAATTATTTTTTTAACTTTTTCGGTTATTCTAGTATGATGAATTGAAAATATTATAAATTTTGATAAAAACTATAAAAGAAAAAAGACAAATGAATACCGAAATCGAGACAGAAAATATAAAAAATAGAAAAGATTGAGCAAACCAAATGAATTAAGAGGGGAAAAATTTGGTTGGGTTGTGTCTTTCGATAGAAGAAAAAGATTTAAAAACAAACTTTTATACAAAAACTCATCCACATATATTTTTTTTTAAAAAAAAACTCAATGTTTTTTTGGGACTAACATATTTTTCAAAGATTTTTTTGGCGTTTTTGGTTTTGAAATTTTTCATCTTTAATACAAATAATTCACATTTTAATCAATTTTTCATACTTTTTCGGTTTCCTTGATGTGAGTAATATGAAAATATAAAGATTTTATTCAATTTTTTTTAAAAAAAATCATGAAAGACAAAAAAATTAGCTAATTTGACAAATAAAATTGCATTTTTTCTCTTTAATCAATTTTTTTAAATTATATGAAAATCTCTACAGTTTCACATTAAGTGGGACTGGAATAATCTAAAATCATGATCGGACAATTTAAAAAATCTAATACAAATTTAAAAATTTAAAAATCAAAATAACTTAAAAAATTATATATATATATATATATATATATACTATAAAACAAAAATCATTTTGAATCTAAAATCTATGATATATTTTTTTATCTATTAGATCATTTTTTTAGCAGGATCCATCAAAAAACAATAACTAAAACACACATTTTTTTCTCATTTATTTCTCTCAAAAAATTTTTTCTTCAAAATTATTATACTTTGTAATTTGTTCTCTATATTGTAGTATTATATCTCTTTATATATGAATGTAATGTATCTTTTATCTGATATTTATATCATATCTATATTTTATTGTCTAAAATTTTAACGTGTACGCTTAAGAGATGACTTTTTATTGTTTATTTTTTTTTATATAATGTCCGTAAGCACGGATAATTACTAATTTATATATATATGTATATATATATATATTAAAATTTATATCAAATTATTTTTTATTTTTTTTACGTAGTGCTTGTGGGCACAGGCAATTACTAGTATATATATATATATATCAAGAACCAATGGACTGTGACCTTCATTTATATCTCCATTGCCACTGTGATACTTGACAAATACTTAAAGTTAAAGCTAACAATATCGTTGAATAAGCTTTGGTCTCTCTCTCTCTCTCTTTCTCTTTCTCTCTTCACTCACCTAACACGATCTCAAACAATGGACCATCCGATCTTGCACCAATTGATCATTGTTGATCCGTGGCTCGATCAATCTAGCCAAATCAAATCGTAAAGGAATGGTAATTTCTCACTCTGTTTCAATTTTGTTTTACTCTGTTTTTCTAAAATGCAATCTAGGTATGCACAAGCTTCCTTACATGGATTTGTCCCTAATCTTGTATGATCTGATTGCTTACTAGTGCTCTCTCTCCATCACTATCTCTGTTTATTATTATTATTAATTTTTTATAACGCGGTATGTGCCTCAAGACTTACTAATTTTGGAACAAATTCTATCATTTACTATCGGTTCGATTAAAGTTGGAACAAAATTTCGTAGGACTAATCCAATTTAGGAAGAGTTTCGAACCGGGACTTTTAAGGAAATAAACCTCTAAATTTCAGACTTAGAGTACCAAACAACCTCTTAGAGAGCATCA